>RJWJ010013214.1:0-40355 GCA_004363605.1 Indri indri
AGCCCCCTTCCCCGGGGAAGGAAGAAATGAGAAGCACCTCTATCACCTGGCAAGGATCCTGGGGGTGAGGACCCCTGTGGCTATGCTGGGAACCTGGGCCACCTCCTGAGAGCCAGAGGGTCTAGGGCTGTTACCTGTCCCTTGGAGGTAACATGGAGGGCAGGTGGGCCTGGAGGAGGCCCTGCAGCACCATGGGTCAGTGTGTACTCTTCGCCCCAGACTGGGGCAGGGCTGGCACCCTGCCCTGGGGCACTCAGCCCGGTGGCCCTGGTCACCTGCAGGGCCTGGCTGTGAGTGGACTCTCCGGTCCTCTGCCCTGGGGCCCCAGCACCCGGAGAACCACACAGCTCTCGCCTAGCTTGAGCCAGGTGGAGAAGACCCCTGACCCCAGCAGGAGCAGTCTTTGGCAGAGGATAACGACTGAGGGCCCAGCCTGAGAAATCACGGCTCCTCTGTGTCCCACAGAGTCACCTGCAAGGCCCAGAGTCATGACCAAAGCTGCGGTCCTGGTCCAGCCAGGGGTCGAGCACCAATCTGGAAACCCATGTATGGTGAGGACAGGGGCCCAGGTTGTCCTGAGCCCCCCTCTCTGGTGGGCCAGGGTGGGATTGGGAGGCCAGCCTGTAACCTGCAGTCACCAGAAGTAACAGAAGTGACGTCCGCAGGGGCAGAGCATGGCCGCAGGTGCTGCCCTCCAGCCAGCAAAGGCCTCGGCTGGTGGCGCTGCATGGAGCCCTCGGCTACCAAGAGCTGGGCTGGGACGAGCTGCCTCCCGCCCTCCCCAGCCCTGCGGCAGGAAGCCTCGTGCCACGGTCACCCCGGCCCTTCCTCTTGGCCTGCTGTGAGCACCCCACCTCCCCTGGCCCTGCCTTGCCTTTCTGGGCAGAGGGGCCACATAGGCAGGGTCCCCACGGGGTCTCCACAGTTCTGGGGAAGGCGGGTAGCCCCGACGGCTCTCAGCCTGGGCTTCAGACCTGCCCAGGGCCCCGGGGCTGTGAGGAGGGCGCAGTAGCCGGCGCTGGTTGGGGCAGGAGACCAACTGGAGCCCCTGAGAGGTTTGGCCCAGCCGCCGGGCTGCTTGCTGAGGTATCTCCAGGTAGGGCTGGCCCTGCTCTGTCTTCCTCCCTCCCCAACTCCCGGGGTAGAGCTTCAAGCCCCGAACAAGAAGGCAAATAATTTAAAAGGAAGTCTGTGCCTGCCCCTGCCCCGTGTGTGTGTGTCCTCTGAGCCGGGGCTCCCCAGGGCAGCTCACAGTGTAAACGTCACTGGTGGGATGGTGGGGCGTGGCTCATGTCACCGGGGAGGTGGCAGGGAGGCTGGTGCCTGGATGCTCCGGGTCTTCCCTGGGCCACCCTTTGTCCTTGGAGGCTGGCACAGGTGCCTGAGTCCAGCCCCAGGGCTGTGCCCCCAGGGTGGTAGGAGAGGTGCCCCAGAATGCTCTAGGGCTCAGTTTCTGGGGGGCAGAGAGACGCTGGGTCACCAGGGAGCTTGTGTCCGGAGGTCCTGGGAGCTGCGTGGGTCGGCCACGCTGGAGGTCATCTGATCCTGCTGGCTCCCTGGTGGGCTCCACAGCAACTGGAGGGGCCTCGGGTCCTGGTAAGGGGCTCCCAGGAGTGGAGACAGTGGGTGGCGAGGTCAGGCCAGGGTCCGGGCTAGCGTCAGGGCCCGTGGCCTTCTTGGTGCAGGACTCGCAGCACAGCCGGTGGTAGCCAGGAATGGAGCAGTAGCGACCAAGCACTTCCATCTGGCAGAAGGTGGACCTGTCCCCCAGGCAGGGCTCCGCTGCACACATAGCACAAGGACCCGTGCCCATCAGTGGGGGACACCAGGACACAGGCCCCACCCGCCCCCCCACCACCAATGCCCGCCCTGCACCCCTGCCCCTCCTGGACTCACTACAGAGCTTCCTCCCAGAGCGGGCACGGGCCGCCCGACAGGAGAGCGAGCCCTTTCTACATGGAAGGGGAACTAGAATCCTCTAGAGTAGTAGATCTCAAAGCATGACCTGGAAGCTTGTTGGAAATGCAGATTCTCAGGCCTAATCCCCAACTCCTGCGTCAGAAACACTCAGGAGCACTGTGCTCTCACAGCCCTCCATGCGTTCGGCTGTGTGGGAAAGTCTGAGAACCACGGCCCTAAGTCACTCGTCCCCAAACCTGGCAGCACACGGGCATTATTCGGGGAGCTTTACAAACAGCCGATGCCACCTCTTCGCCCAGACAGACTGGGCAGTCCGGGGTGTGGCTGGGACACGGGGTGATTCTAACTGCGGCTGCTCTAGATGGAAGTGGTAACCCTCACCTCCTCCCAATCGACCCAGAGGAATTGGACCCACTCCAGCCAGCACCAGGCTAAGCCCAGGCAACCCACACTGGTGACAAGCAAAGCAAACACCCTGCCACTAGTCAGCACACATCTGGACGTTAAGTCCTCCACTACTAAACTTGGAATCAAGCAGAATTAGGCTCAGATTCCAGCTCTACCACGTAAAAGCTGTGAGGCTTGGGCCAGTCACTTAAGCTCCAAGCCTCAGTTTCTTCACCTGTAAAATGGTGATATTTAATGACATCATAATTATAAATAACATGTTTTAAGTGCCTGGCATAGAGGGGTGCTCACTGTACTAGTTTGATTTGCTTAAAACATCATCTAAAAATGTTTTTGTAATGACTCCACGTGGGTCTCTCCAAACAGAATGTGAAGGCAGGAACTTTGCTTTCTACTAATTTTTGCCAGGTGGGGAGAGAGGGAGAGGATAGGGAAGAGAGAGGGAGGAAGGGGCAGGCTTAGGAACAAGAGAACGATCAGAGAAAATGGAAAGCTAGTGGCCCCTAGATGGCACCAGCATGCTGGGATCAGAGTCAGGGCCCTGCCCTTTCCTTTTGGGAGGAAAATGAAAGGAAGCCCAGAAACTTGTCCAGCCTGAGCCTCCGCACGGGAGCAGAGGAGGGACAGGGTTGGAACTCGGAAGGCACATTGAGGACCCTTTATTTCACAGATGAGGTTGCTGGGCTAAGAGAGGTTAAGGGATTTGCACAAGATCACACAGCCGACTGATCCTCTAACATGGAGTTACGGTCTGTGATCTTTCTGCTACTCACCTGCTGAATGCCGGTCCTTGGGAGGGTGAGGAAGGGAAAGAGAGTGGAACCCTGGAAGGGAGAGTAGCCCACGGCCTGGCACGGAGCCGGTGCTCAGCAAATAGCTACTTGTGGATGGGGGAGTGGGAAGGTGGGAGGATGAACCGATGAGCTCCCGACCATGGGGCAGAGACGAATTATTCCTCCCGCCCTTAGCCGACAGCTGGGCAGGAGCGCACACATTCTCCCGCTTAATTCAGCCGACAAAAGCAGCTCAGACCTACAGTGGCTTCTCTGAAAATCTTGGAACCAAATATGATTCAGAATTCGAACTTCTGGCGTCAGAAAAGTAACACGGTGTGTTTCTATCATAGAACACCCTCAGTGGAGTCTGTGATACCCCCTTGCAACCAAATATGGCAATGTTTCTGTAGCAAAAGAATAAATGATTTTTTGTTAATTCAGGTCAGATTTTGCCGCCGAGTGAGTCTGTGCCAAACTTAGAAATAAGCATTTTGGAATTGCAGGGGCCAGGGACAAGTACAGCAGCATCCCTACATCACAGCTGAGGCATCCGAGGCCCAGGGAGCTCAGGTCACAGACAGCGCAACCTGGGCCTGCCCTGCTGCATGGCCTGTGCGGTGACACTGGGGTCACCGAAAGGTCTGGGGAGGGGGTGGGGCCGGCACTTACTTGCTGGTATCTTGTTAATGGGATGTAGGGGTCCGGACTGTGGCATCCACGGCCCCTCCGGAGTCACAAGTTCCTGGACGTCAGCCTTCACTGTGGAGTTCTGGAGATTTCCTGTGAGCAGGGAGAAGCGGCTCTAGGGTTTGGGACTTCTAAGGGGCTGGGTCTTGGGTCCAGGCTGGGGAGCGGGGCCTGGCCTGTCCACCCCATCTGCTCACCTCCGCAGGCGGGCAGGCTGCAGACCTGGACGGTGTCCGGCTTCTCCCCCTCGCACTGCCCGAGACTGTTGGCGCTGGTCCGGCACACCACCTGCCGCTGCTGGATGCCCTCCCCGCAGGTGGCCGAGCACTGCCGTGGGAGGTCAGGGCCAGGCCACAGCCGCCAGGGTCAGGGTGGGTGGAGAGACAGAGCACCGGCCAGTGAGCTCAGAGTCCAGCCAGTGCCCGAGGACAGAAAGGGTACAGAGCAGAGTGCCAAGCCTTCCCCTGCTCAGAGAGACATGCAAGGGCTGCCTCCACAGAGCCTCAGCAGGACCCCACACCCGATGCCAAACACTCCTCTACCAGTGGCAAAGAGCTTACAACCCCCGGGCTTTCCACGATCTAAACAGTTAACCCCTGGCTCAGGGTGGGAGGACCTCCAGGGCCCCATTCCAGCTACCACCACCTGCATCCGCTGTGTCTGGTCTATGCTGCCTGGGTTCTTAAACATTTTGTGTATGGCTCTGGCAAAGTCCCCTGCCACAATCCACCACAGGTCACGACCTGCAGCAGGCTGCTTGCATATGACATCTTGTTAATGGGATGCAGGGGCCTGGATTGTGGCACCTGCTGCCTCACTGACTCGGTTTCCAACTCTATGAACCGAGAGAGCTGGGTGACAGGGTGTCCACGGACCCTTCTAGCTCTGATAGTCAATGATCTTCACACTCAGTTCACCAAACATCAGCTCGCAGAGGGATGTTCAAACGTGTCCTCTTCCCTAAGAGGGGAAGGTGCGGGTGCAAGGAGCAGGGGCAGCCGAGGACCACCATTTGCAGGGGCTGCCACACGCATCGTCCCCTGGACCTGACACACTTCTTACTGTGACAAATGGGTCATGAGGGGTCCTGGGATGGAGGGGCAGGGACTCCAAGAAAGCAAGGCTGCCCAACGTGACCAGGTCGCTTTTTAAGTGCTGACCTCGGCCTCTCCTCTGGATGGGGAAGAATGTGTAGGGCTCCACTTCTCACATTGGACATGTGACCACCGAGCAAGACATGAGGGTCAGGGGGCCACACAGAACCATGGGACAAACATGGCTCATCCTCCCAGGATGAACAATACAAACAATAGCTAATAGCTCTTGAGTGCTTTACCAGGCTCACAAGGGGCTGTGAAGGTTGATTATAGGAATTGGGTCATTCTTGTCACATCCAACTGAGTTAGAGTCCAGGGGACAGGGTGAAAAGAGCACATGGGCACATACCACCTGCTCCAAGAACTGAATGTTTTGCCAGCACAGCTGCTGGAATGGCCTGCTGGAACCCTAAGACCAGTTCTACCTGGAAGCTGCTGAAACAACCTGCCCTAACTCTAAGCCTAGTCTTCCCCACCACTGTCACTCAGAGCTTGCCAGCCCCCAAGAGCTTCCCTAGGGCCAATGAGCTTGCATTTGAAACAATACGTAACCTTTCTCTTTCTAATACACCCCAGCCTTTCTTTTGTTCTTCATACCTACAAAAGACCACCCTATGTGTATGCCCCAAATTACAATTCTTACTCCCAAACAAAACGTTAGATTTAGAGATTCGTCTCTGTATTTTACTTTGATTTCGAAAGGGCCAGTATCTTCCACCATCTGCCAACTCTGTTAGTTTTATTTATAAGGTCCTTTGAGGACCGGCATCTTTCTATTTTATATCAAAATGAATGATCTCATATATTATGGAGATGAACACGAAATCTGCACGAATGGCATGAGAGTTTTCAGGCTCTAAAAATACTCATTAAGCAGTATTTCAAGCATATGGAAAAGCATGGAATTGTTCACAAACGCCTGCCCAGATGCTGCCACCAGCTCTAATAAATCAGCGTTCTGGACTATTTTCAAGTATTGCATGTGCCTCTCAAATGCCAAGGAAATGACATTCATTGGAAGTGCGTTTTTCCCTTCCTCCCATAGTGCTTTTTCTCCCCTAAATTTATTCTGGATTAGTAGAGGTTCATCTAGATTGGTAAGCACAGTTCAAGCATATTCATTTTTATGGCTGTATAGTATTTTACCATATAAATGCATCATGATTTCTTTGCCCAATCTCCTGTAGGTGGACATTTAGGATATTTCTGAATATTTTCCTATTACAATAAACATCACTGTGCTGATGGCCCTGATCGAGTAAGTTTTTAAAATTGCGGTGATACCTGCACAGCAAAGTTCACCACCTTAACCACTTTTTGATGGTACAGTTCAGTAGCGTCGAACACATTCATGTTGTTGTGCAACCGTCACCACCACCCAGCTCCAGACTTTTTTCTTCTCTCCAAACTGAAACTCCTCACCCATTACACAATAACTCCCCAACCATGCACCCCCCCAGCCCCTGGCAACCACCATCCGACCTTCTGCCTCTATAAGTGAGACCACTCTAAGTATCTCGTATTAAGTGGAATCGCACAGTGTTTGTCCTTAGTGTGTGGCTTACTTCCCTTGGCTTCATATCTTCCAGGTTCACATCAAAGGAGTGTTTAAGAGAACACCCAAGACACGGAACATTTCCCTGTGGCCACCTCCAGAGCCTGAGCCACAGAGCACAGGATTACTCTGCAGCCCAACTGCTGTCTCCCTTTTTCTACCCTGGCCTCCCCACAATTAGCTGCTGCAGTGGTCTGTCTTTGAAACCTGAAATCAGAGCTTGCAACTCTTCAATGGTTTCCCATTGCCCTTAGGATAAATTCAAACTCCTCGCCAAGCCCTGCAGAACCGGACCCCTGCCTGCCTCTCCAACATCATCCTCCCCGTAACTCTAGCCCCACTGTCCTCGAAGCTTCTGGAACATTGCACAATTGTTCCTGCCTCAGTCTCCTCCTGTGGCTCATCCCTCAGGTCTCAGCCTGAACACCACCTCCTTAGAGAAGCCCTCCCTGACCACGTCTGTCCTTGATCACGCTGTCCTGGGGACTCCCACACAGCCCCAGCTGCTCTCTGTGAACACTTCTGTGGTGGGCTGACTTCTCAAGTACGCCTCCCTCGTGGTACTGTGAAGGCACAAGGGCAAGACAGGTCTGCCTGGTTGATGCCAGGTTCCCGAATTCCTAGAACAGTGCCAGGCACACAGCTGGTGCTCAGTAAACACTTCTTGAATGCAAGAATGTGCTTGAATCTGCTCAGCTGGGACACGGGGACATTAACCCCTGCCTCCCAGCACTGTGGGGAGCTTGCAGGAGACAGCGAATGGGTGCAAAGGCTGGCACGGAGCCCAGGCGCAGCAGCGCAGCGTACGTGGGAGCCGTTCGACTTTGTTTTGAGAAAAACCAGATGAGATGTGGGGAAAGAAATTCCGCCAGAAACTCTCTGCCTACAGGGATCAGAAAATCCCTCAGACCCACCTCCTCCCCTGCCCCTCCCACCTCCAGGGGACCACTCACCTGGGACCAGGCTCCCGTCCGCCACTGGGCTGGGCAGGGCACGCGGAGGCAGGGCCGCCGAGCCTCAGGCCGGTCCCCAGGGCAGGCCTTGGCCGGCACGGCCTTGCGAGTGCCATTGGAGAGGGGCAGCAGGCACTGTACCCCCCGAGTCTGCACCCCCAGCTTCCCGCAGCTCCGGCTGCAGGGGCTCCACTCTTCCATCACCCACCTGGAGACAGACAGGGTGGGAGGAGGAAGGAAGTGAGACCAAGGAGACACTTCCTCCCAGGGGCCACCTCCCCCCACCCCCGCAGACAGCTACAGGCAGGAGCCAGAGTGTGTGTGGACTTCAGAACGCTTGAGGCCCAAGACAACGGTCCGCCTGGCTGTGTGGCCTCAGGAAGGTCACTACTCTTTCCTGAAAAACAGGCACAATGCGTACTTAAATGCTGGCACCATGTGTGTCCTTGGGCAAGCTAGAAACCCCTCTGAGCCTTGGTTACCCCATCTTGACATCAGGACTGTCTCAACGCCCCGTAAATATTTGTGTGCCTACTGCATGCAGGTACTGTGCTGGGTGCTGGGTGCAGTGCATGAGACAGCAAAGCCACACTTTCATCGTAGATGCCCCCACCCTCCCGTGGGGCTCCTGGGACAAGAGCACTATTATTGTCACCATCATCACCCACAGAGCTTCAGCACTGAGCAGCTACGCTGGTGGCCTGCCAAGTGTCTTTTAGCCAAAGAGCAACTTCCAACAGCCTCTTAAGCAGACACCTGTTGGATGAGTTAGATGAAAGCAAAACTGCTCTGGTGGGGATGGAGGGAGGGGACGCCCCAACTGCTACTCCCTGTCGGTTCCCCGAGGCCTCTGATAGTAAACCAGGGCTCTTTCAACCCCTTCGTGTAAAAACCAAAACAAAACCCCAAGGTGGGGGGGTCACCCACGCAGCATCCCAGGCGGAGTTAACCCTGCATGTTCTGTGATCACACACATTTGTGGGGAAAGGAGAGTAACAGCACGAAGTACCAAGTAAAAGAGAGGCACAGAGGGTGGTTATGGAGCTGTCCTGGCAGAGGGGGGGCAGGGTGTGACACCTGGCCTGGGCACAGGGAGGCCACCAGCTCCTGCCCTGGCCCCCAGCCCAGTCCCATGTCCAGGCCTGGGGCTCCCAGGAGCTGCTGTCAGCCAGCAAGGCCCAGTCAGCTCCCCTGTCCCCACAGGGAGGACCCCGGGGAAGCAGGGGATGGACAAGGCCCTCTGAAGTTTCCCACCGGCCAGCCACCCTCAGCCTTGGCCCACCTGGGGGTGCCAGGGGAGCCTCGTGGTGGCACCGCCTCTGCAACAGGCTGAGGCCTGACCTTGAATCCTCCACAAGTCAGAGCTCTCCCCTCCCGGAAGGCTTCTCCAAATAATCCCAAGAATATGACCTTGTGCTCAGAGTGTGCCCTCAGGCCGGGGAATCGAAGTCAGGGGCTGGACCATGGCTGAGGGCTGGCAGGCCAGGCTGTGTCCCCGGACTGCAGAGGACCGGGCAGGGAGGGGGCAGCGGACAGCATCCTAGCCTGGACTTGCAGCCCAGAGGCACTGAAATCCACGCTGCCTCTACGGCCCCCCCGGATTACCGAGGAAAGCTGTATCCCCAAACTATGCCTCAGTTTCCCATCAGTGAAAGAATGCCGGGAAGGGCAGACAAAGGAAGCCTCTTCTTTCTGTTGGACAGGCACGCAGGGTGGGCGCTGGGAGTCCTGGCTGCAGGGCTGTGTCTCCACAACCCGGTGCTGGGAGAAGCCAGCTCAGCAGCCCTCCTCCTCCCCCAGGAGCCAGGACAACACATAGGACCAAATGCCTTATCCCCCACCAGGAGCACTCACGCAGGCTGGGGGCAGGGGTGCTGGTTGCAGTGCCGGCGGATGGGCTTGGGCCTCTTCTTGTGGTCACACAGGTGCCGCTGCACCATGTGGTGGTCGCGTCTGCGCCGGCAGCCGTATTTGGTGAACTGGAGCCCTGTGGGAGGGCAGGCTGCCATGGGCCTGGTCTGCCAGGGCCTCAGGGGCGGTGTCCTGGGGGGAGCCTTGAGGACCGTTCCCACCTCCCCGTGTGCCTCTGCACGCCCACCTGCCCATCGCGTGCCAAAGGACGCCTTCCTGACCAGCCCCGTCTCACTGCGGGGAAGTGGCTCTGCGTGGCTGCCTGTCCCCACGGTGGGCGAGCTCACAGGGCAGAGGCCCGGCCCTGGTACCGCTCTAGCACCCAAGGCCCATCCTAAGTGCCCAGCCCAGAACGGGCTTCCACACACTGGACATCTCCAAGGAGAAACCGAAGCATGAGCAAGGACATGTCAGATGGAGACAACCTCAGCCCCCGTCCCCACCCCTCGAGAGGCCCTGCAGGGCCGGGAGAGCCAGTACCTCCCCCACAGGCCTTGGTGCAGGGTGCCCAGCTCTTGAGCGCCCACTCGTAGGTGTCCGTCTCCTCCAGGAGCACGTTGTTGCTCCCAATGAGGGGCAGCAGGTCCTCATGGATGACGTACTTGTAGGCCAGGCTGCTGCGGGGGCCACCCTCGGCTGGGGGGAGCACCTGAGGGGAAGCAGGAGGCCGCACAGGACCAGAGAGAGAAGTAAGGCCGGGGTGGGGATGGGCCAGAGAAGGCTGTGGGGTTGGAGCAGAACCAGGGAATGCTGGGATGAGGTCATGTCAAATGTGGATATTGGGGGAGACATTCAGACCAGCGGTCACGTGACGAAGTCAGGCTAAGCACTGCTGAGAGCAGCGGTGTGCCTGCGAACACCCTTCCCTTCCACTGGCCTAAGTACTAACGGGGGCAGGAGCTGCACCTGCCAGTCGGTTCCGCTCACTAGAGCATCGCACGGCCTGGCTCTGCAAGATGGTCAATGGGCACAGTCTTGGTGCTGGGCCCTCACCAGAGACGTGATTTGCAAGATTTTCTCCCAGTCTCCATGTGGTCTCTTCACTTTCTTGATAATGTCCTTTGATGCACTGAAGTTTTCAGTTTTAATAAAGTCAAATTATCTATTTCCTCTTTTGTTGCTGATGCTTTGGTGTCATAGCTAAGAATCCAAGGTCATAAAGATCTACCCCTCTGTTTTCTTCTAAGAGTTCTGTGGTTTTAGCTCTTATATTTAGGCCTTTGATGTATTTTGACTTAATTTTTATGGATGGTGTGAGGTAGGGGTCCAACTTCATTCTTCTGCATGTATATATCCAATTGTCCCAGGACTGTGTCTTGAAGAGACTGTCCTTTCCCCACAAATGGCCTTGGTATTCAAATCAGCTGGTCATAGATGCATGGGTGGTCAATAAATACAAGGCAAATAGAAAATATGGGTTGGATTGAATTAACATGCTGACACCAATAGGCCACAGAGCCTGACCTCCAGGAGCTCCCTAACCGGTGAGGGTGACACAGGAAGCTGCCAGCAACCAGGGCCAAGAATGGAGTTCCTCATGGTCTGGTCTGCTGGGTTAGCAATCCCTGCTCCACAAGCCCTGGCCGATGGTCTAGGAAGGGGGATGTGGGTAGAGATGGGCCCCAGCCAGGACAGTAGCTCTGTCCCCTTCTCAGGAGGCTGGCACCTCTGGGTCAGCTGCCTTAAAGGCCCAAGGATGCCACTCATGGACTGAGTTGCTGGTTGTGCCATGACACACGCTGACTCTAGATGATGCCAGGGTGACACGGGGAGCCATCCTGCCCCTGCCGACACCTTCCTCCAGGCCCCACTTCTGACCCTGCGTTAAGGAGAACAGACTCCCTGTGTGTGGCATCTGGGGTCTGACAGCGAGGAGACAACCCTTTCCTTTTCCCCTCCTCACTCGCCATCCTGCCAGCTTTTAAGCATAGAAGAGGAGCTGACCCCAGGACGGAGGGGTGCCTTGGTCTTCCCAGAAAGGTGATTTCCACCAGACCCACACCAGCTCGGCAACAGGGAGGCAGCTAGGGGGACAGGGGGTGGGCAGGGGCTGCCATGCAGAGTGTAGCTCACCAGGACTGTGATGGCCTCGGGCAGGGGCCCGCTGGTCTTGAGGCTCTCCTTGGAGTCCTCCACTGCGTCCTCCCACTCCAGGCCCAAGGCGGTGAAGGTCCGGCTCGAGGCTCCCTTGCCCTTGGGGTTGAGGATGAAGCTGCCCGTCACCTGGTTCTTCACCACTGGCCGGTGGGGCAAGAGGGTCACAGCGATTTCTACTCCCCTCCACAGGGGGCCATGAATATGACATTCAAGGCCTTCCCAGTGAGCCTGTCAGGACTCCCCTGCCTACCTGCCACTCCTCCCCACCTGAGCCCTCCTCACTCAAACAGGTCTATATACTGTCTCTCTTCTACCCCTTGAATCTGGGCTTGGCCCTGTGACTTGGGCCAATGGGACATTGGAAAACATGATGTAAGCAGAGACTTGAAAAGTGCTTGCACACTGGGGCTTGCCCTGTCTTGCTACTCTTGAGGACGAGGACAGACACTATGTGAATAACACCAGGTTAACCTGTTGGGGACATAGCCCTGTTACCTGCATAACCCCAACTGACAGCCAGTACTAACCACCAGAAATCTGAGTCAGGCCATCCTAGATCAACAGCTCCCAACAGACCTACCAACTGACAACATTGGCATGAGTCCATCCAGGCAGATGAGTAGAAGAACCAGCTAGCAGAGCCCAGCCCAAACTGATGACCCACAGAAGCAGGAGTTAATGAATAATTGTTTGAAGCCACTGAGTTTTGGGGTGGTATGTTATGCTGTGAAAGCTGACTAATACATTCTGTGAAAATGGTTTACCTTTAAAAGCCATCTATGTGTACAAGAAATTATTAACTGTGGTTGCCCCTAGGGGATAAGAGTGGAAGAGGGACTCTTTACCCCTTTTAGACATTCTGATATTCAACCATGGAATGGGTTACCCATTCAACACAAATTAGAAAATAAAATAGGCTAGGCATGGTGGCTTACACCTGTAATCCCAGCACTTTGGGATGCTGAGAGGATCCCTTGAGCCCAGGAGTTTGAGACCAGCCTGGGCAACATACTGAGACCTTGTCTCTACAAAAAACAGAAAAAATTAGCTGGGTGTGGTAACATGTGCCTATAGTCTTAGCTACTCAGATCCCAGGAGTTCAAGGTTACAGTGAGCTATGTCTGGGTCCAGGCAACAGAGTGAGATGCTGTAAAAAAAAAAGAAAGAAAGAAAGAAAGAGAGAGAGAGAGAGAGAAAGAAAGAAAGAAAGAAGGAAAGAAAACAGGGTTCTCTGCCCATTATTTAAGTTTGTGAAATTCCTCCTACACTAGAATCTTGCCCTCTGCTCTCCTGGCTCCCTCAAATTGGAGGACAGGGCCAGGCCCCACTGCCGTCTCCCCAAACCCCAGCACTCACCAAAGTGGTGGGGTGCCTTCTCCAGGGCCTCAATCTGGATGTGCCTGGCACCTGCTGGGATCTGCACCAGTTTGGCTCCTGTCACACAGGATGCAGAAGACCAGTGAGCATCCTGAACTGGGGGCCCCACAGCCAGCATCCCCCACTCCCCACTGGGTACCCAGGAACGTCCCATTTGATCACTGAACCTCTCCAAACCTCTGTCTCCCCATTTGTAATCTAGGGATGGGACCTTTTCCATGGGGTGCCGGGAGGATCAAATGAGATCCTCTAGCTTAATGGGCCCTGTAAATTTTAAGGGCCTCTGTGTGTGTGAGAGTGAGTCACTACTGTTTCCCACTTCCATGACCTTCTTCTTCTCTCACTTCCACCCCTTCTCCTCCTTTTTGCTCCTCTGGCTTTCTCTCCCCTTCTTTCTTCTCACACCTTAAGCTACTTGCTATTGAAGGGATTTAGATGAAATAGGCCATGAAGTTCCCACATGACTGTCCTAAGCCCCTGTGGCCATCCTGATCCAAGCCTTTCTCGGAGCCACCAACCTTCCCCCTTCACAATGAAAGGCAAGGCAAAACTGCAATATCCCAAAGGAGAAACAGATCCAGTTCATACTAAAGTGTAAAGGACTAATATCTGGCTCTTTTCTCCAGCAAGTTCGGTCAGATTGGAGGTGGAGATGAAAGGCAAGGAACTCAAAGATCCTAGGAGTTCCAAGTAAGAGGTGCCACAGGTTTAAAAAAAAAAAAAAAAGGTGAGAGAGGAAAAGAAAATTATCAGTCCAGTCTTGGCTACACCTTCAGCCCCGTCTGGCCCCTCCCTCCCAGTAAGAGTCTTAGTCATCTTATCACATTGCCTGGCAGGAAAATGCTTCTCGGAGCTCCTGGGCCACAAACTGTGGCAGCAGCACGCCCAGGAGATGAGGTGACCAGCTGCAGCTTTCAGCTCCAGGGCCCCTCTCCCCACCCTGGGCCGTGGCATGGTTCAAGGAGGAAGGGCCCGTCAGAGGGGCGCCAGGACCCAGTCGCCCCCATTGCCCCAGCCCACCCAGCTCACCTGCCTGCTTGGAGGCCTTGCCCAGTGTCCCCTTCACAGTCCTGCAGTGTGAGTTGTCACCGCCACAGACTCCGCACTTGTCATCGGCCTTCATGGACCCCACCTCCTTGTCACAGCCGACGGGCTGAGACCAGAGGGGAGGTCAGTGGGACGAGGCTCCCCCACCCCCACCACTACCCCAGGCAGCAGCCCCTGACTCCTGCCCCTTCCCCGGGCCCTGGCCAGGAGAGGAAGCCTAGCCCAAGAGGTATCCCTGGTCAGGCTCCGGCACAAATCCGCCATGTGACCTGGGTGAGGCCTTAAACCTGGCGTGGTAACAATTCTTGCCGTCTCCTCTCTCCTCAATGCGGCTGGGCAATAGGGCTATGTCGAGGGCCAAAGGGTGTCATGAGTGGGGCAGGTGAGGCAATGCTTGTCTTCCCGGGGGCAGGAGGGGCCGCAGCACAGCCCTCCAGTCTCCCTGTGCCAGGAGGGGCACCCACCACACACTCGCCGCGGGCACAGACGCTGTACGGGTCCCGGTAGCTGCAGCGTGTCCCGTCGTGGACCACCTGATTCATGAATACCACGTCCCCCGTGTCCGCCGACTGGCAGATCAGCTCACATTTCTGGGCATCTGTGGGGAGAGGGATGGCACTAAGTTCCCGGCTAGGCTCAGAGAAAGTGAGCTGGCCAGGAAGCTCCGGGGGCCAGCTCTGGGCAGCGCAGAAGCAGTGGGTGTGGAGTGGAGGCTTAAAATCCCTGCTGTCACTTATGATCAGCTGTGTGACCTTGGGCAAATGAGCTGTCCTCTCTGAGCTTCGGTTCCCTATTTTTATTATCCCTGATCAGTAAAATGCCACATCACGTTACTGAAAAAAATCAAGTGATAAAATAATAACAATAAGCCAACATTTAGTGAATGCTTACGAGGCACCAAATATTTCTAAAACCTTTACATACCCTTAAAACACAACTTTAAATGCTTTTCATGAATTAACTCATTTAACCCTCTCAACATCCCAATGAGGTAGGTTCTAGCATTACAGAGGAAGAAACTGAGGACCAGAGAGGTTAAGGAACTTGTTCAAGGCTGCACAGCCTTACAGTAAGTAGTTCAGCCAGGATTCTAACCCAGGCAGTCTGGCTTTAGTTCTGCTCTGACCTCTACAACAGTTCACCAGGAACATGCATGATGGTGTACCTTAACTTGTTCATAAACATTAGAAGGCTGCATGAAAGAAAGGCAGAACAGTGGTCTCTGGGTTTGCAAGATGGAGCAGCAGTCAGAGAGGGAAGGGGTCCTTTCTGGTTCTAAAAAATGATTTCTCCTCTATCTGGGCCATAGATGTCCTAAAAAGGAGTTTTCAGAGAACATATAAACACTTACTGTGCTTCTTAGAAAAAGGGAGGTTGGGGGCTTAGCTAATTTCCTAGAATTTGTCTAAAAGTCCTGGGAAAAGCCCAAAGTCCAGTTGTCCCACAGGCCTCCCAGCCACTCCCCTCCCCACACTGTGTTTGCTGGTTTGCTTTCAGAACAGATCTGGAAGGCTTTCAAAACAAGCCTCCCTCAGGTTCTAAGGAGCCTGGCTGGCTCCCTGCTTCTGGCGCCTGGGCTCCAAGAACACCTGCTGACTCCTTGCCTCCAGCACGCAGGACTGAAATCCACAACCTTCAAGACCACCTTGGATCTCATGCACAGAACCAGACTCCTAGTGGGACCTCGGCTTGGCGGGGGTTCCACCCTCCAGAAGACAGGCAGGCTCCCGTCCAGTGCACCCAGGCAGACAGGTCTCTGGCAGCCGACAGTGCAAGGTAGTGGTGAGCTCCCCAGAGTGGGAAGAATCCAAGCAGAGATAAGACACGCCCCTGTAGGGATACTCCGGAGGAGTCTGGCAATGACAGGCCTCTGAGGTCCCTTCCAACTTGATGATTCTGTCATTCTAAACATGAGCTGAAGAGCTTAAGGTCCTGGGGCCAACCCCAGGCTCAGGGGAGGAAAGGCCACCATAATGGTGCGTCTGGGCCGAGGGCTGCAAGGTAGGGAGTGAGTGTCTGTCCATGGAGGGCTGCGGGGAGGCTGACAGGGGACAGGTGGGATCAGAGGACTGCTGGGGCCCTTCCGGCCTGAGGCTCTAAGACGCCATGAGTCCCAGCCCTTTGCTGGATGCGCTGCTGCTCCGGGAGCCATCACTGGACATGCTGGAAAACAGATGGGAACTGGCACCAGCGTGGTCCCCAAATTCAGGCCCTCTGCATGAGCCCTGAGTCTCTCCCAGGGCAGCCTGGAGGGGTCAGTGGGAGGGTGCCACAGGCTCCCACCTGCTTGCCTTTCAAAATTACTCTCAGTGACTCTGTTGAAACGGCAACCCAGTCAGAAAAACCTAAAAGCATGGCATTACTAGGACTGAGCATCTCGGGACATTGGTCACGTAAAGTGAAGGGCGTCCACACCTGTGCAGTTCGTTTCCGTGCAGGTAGGGACAGATGTCTGAAAGGCGGCCAACCCTAAAAGCCCACACCGCTGCTGCCCCAGCAGCACTTCTGGGTGAAGAGCCCCTTCCTCAAGACACTTTCCTTGCATCTGCCAGAAAACTGCCATCATAAGTATACAAATCAGAGGTGGCCTTGATGGGGACGGTGGCCCCAGAGATGCGCGATGTACAGGCCTGAACAGGGTATGTCCCTCCTGGCACCCCCATGGTCCCTCCACCTTCGCTGGCAGATGCAGAGGTGGGAGGTCCTGCCTGGGCACACACAGCCCCAGCAGCTGCTGCCCAAGCACACGGGGAGGGGACGGGGTCCAGGGCCCGCTCACCGTCGTCAGGCTCGTAGGGGACCCAGCTGTGCTTGGCGTTCTGGTGGGTGTAGTAGGAGTTGCGCTTGGCACACTGCTGGGCCCGGAAGTCCTCGTAAGGCCCGGGGCAGTCCTCGCCGTTGCACACCTGGTACTCGAACGTGGGCCCTGAGCACGGGCGGCCTCCGTAGGCTGGGCTGGGGCGGGCACAGACAGAGGGGTGACCTTGCTGGCTGGCAGTGCTAGGGAGGGCCAGGCTCCCCACACGGCCAAGGCTCAGCCTTCACTGCAGCGTGACAACGGCCACTACTAACCTACACGCCGGGGTGGGGGCTGCTGAGCTCAGCCTTCCAGATCCCTCTTCCTCCCTGACTGCTCCACCTTCAGGCACACGCCACCTACTCCGCTGTGTGCGGGTGTGTGTGTGTGAGACAGACAGACAGACAGGCAGACAGACCCAGGGACTGGCCAACCCTCTCCAACTGGGCCGGAAGAGAAATCAGTCTTACTCATCTTTGTACAGCCCTTCAACTGAACCAGGGCCCGGCATACAGTAGGCACTCAATAAACAACTCACCTACTGTTGTTCACATCCATTTCCACTTAATATCATACTAAACTAGGGAGTGGGAAAAGAAACACGGATTTGGAATCAGAAGAGCCGGATTCGCGCCCTGACTGTGCAACCTCGGCCAGGTCCCTGGTTGTGCCTTCCTTTTCCCTGAAGGGAGGGGCCTTAATACCTCTGATTTTACCTGCCTCTTGGTACATCTGTGAGGAATAACAAGCAAAGGTATTCTAAAGCAATCTACACTCTCTCCTGTAAGCCAAGAGGATTGTCTCACACTGTTGCCAGAAAGTGTCCAGGTGCATGAGGCTAGCAGCGTCCTACTCACAGAGCCGCGGGAGAATCACACAGAGCTCTGCACCTACGGGCTCAGCATCCCACCAGCACAGAGAAAGTACGCCATACATTGTCGCCATAATCATTACAACAGCAGCTGTCATCTGTTAAGTGCTTAATCTGTGCTGGCATGGTGCTGAGGGCACACACATTATTTCATTTAAGACTCATAAAATAAAAATAGTTGCCATGACAGAGGAGCTCCATAAATGGTAGCTTCGATCAAGGGGAAAACTGTCAGTCATGCCTGCGAGGTGGTTCACTCAGAGCAGGGACCGCTGGGCCTTTGCATAAGCCCAGCTTCTGTATCCCTGACAGATGGACGTTACAAGGCAGTCTGTTTGGCTCACGTTTGTAAAAGGACAATACAGCCATCTGACAACAGAACAGCTGCTTCCATAGGTAGTGAGCCTCACATCCCTGGAGGTATGAATGACCACTCCTGAGGATGTTAGGGCCACAGCGATCCTGCGACCCTGAGATTCTGCAGTATTCATCACACCACTCAGTGCCGCGAGGGGTGAGGCCAGGCCCTGTCCATGTGGAGGTTTGGGACCCCTGTATTCCTAAAGCCAGGTGATCCACACGCCAGCCCTGGCCTGTCCCCACCTCTCAGGACACTGTTCTAAGCAGGCCGTTTCAGCTTGGGAGGTGGAGGCCATGGAGAGCTGGGGCTCACAAGTCCCCAAACCATGGAGTAGGGGAGGGGATCTCCGCAGAGGAGATGAGAGGGGAGACATGGATGTCTCGACAACGATGCTGAAATTTGGGAGGGGGGCTTTGATTTTACAAAGAGGTAAGTTTAGGAAAATTAGGGGAAGATTTACTCCATGTGGTGGAAAAGACACTTGGGGAATTTATTCTCCGAAGACATGTACGATGGGTTTAGATCGCTGTTTTCTCAAGGTTAGCTGGAGGACCAGGGTCCTGGGAGGGCTTGTTAAACTGGCAGAACTTTGGCCACACAGACTCTGGGGAACCTTCCGCCCACGAGGGTTTGAGAATCACCAGTTCAGACACATGCACAGAAGTCAGATCTGATGGGTCATCAGCGAATGCAGGCGGCAGCTATCTGCCCCCAACAATTTCGGGTCCTCTTTCATTGCACACACAACCACCCCAGGGGCCCTTCTCTCCTGCGCCCTGTCTCCCCACGGCCTTCCCCTCCAAGCCCCTCGGCTCTAGGAGGCGGTCCCCTGCCCTGCCCACCCCAGGCAAGCATACTCACGGGGGGTTGTCGCAGCTCCGGCTGCGGGATCGTACCCCGCCCCCGCATGACCGTGAACATGACCCAAACTTGGTCCACGAGCTCCAGCCTCCGTCCTGGCCGTAAGTCTGCTCTGGCGACTTCCAGATGCAGTGACCTTTGAAGCACCACTGGGGTGGAGCAGAGGGCATGAGGTCACCCTGGGCCGCTGCTGCCAAGCCTGCCCTAGAGGGCACCCAGGGGGCACACTGCTGGCTGGTGGGAGCCACGGGGGAGCCCAGAGAATGGGATGTCAAGAGCATGAGCCTGGGGTTAGAGCTGAGCATCCTGGGACGCGGAGTCACCTCTCTGAGACTACTCCTCAGCTAGATGCGTGGGTAACTGCGCCTGCCTGTGGCACCCAGTGAGATAATGCCCGGCACACACAGCCCTCCAGAAATGGCAGGTAGTATTATTATTAAAGATGATAATACATGTGCAGTTATTCAGTTCATCACCCTGGGAGAAATGTGCTCATAGGGACAGGAGCACAATCTTCTCCACTACCTAGACTTGGTCTTGGCTCTGCACCACGAAATCACCTTCCAGGGGCCACGAGCAGATGTGTTCCTGCGAGGCAAGCCAGCTGCATGGGAAGGTCACTCTGTGCAGTGGAGGGAGTGTATGCGTGAAGTCAGAGAGGCCTGGGTTTGAATCCCAGCACCGCCATTACTAGCTATGTGGGGCTCCTTTACCTTGCTCAGCCTCAGTTTACTCACCTGTTAAATGGGACTGTTCTAGGAACTGAAGCAAATAACACCTAGAAAGGCCTCAGCACAGGGCCGGACAACAAAGGAGGGCTTGGCTCAAGGCAACTCTCCCCACCCCCCCCACCCCCCCCACGCCGCCTTCCTGTAGAGTAACACAAGGAACAGGGCAAAGCCCTCTGGGTCTTTCCCAAGAGACGAACTCAGTGGTTCTCAACCATGGAATCACCCAGGGAGATTTTACAACTCAGCCCAGACCAACTGAGTCAGAATCTCTAGGGCTGGGGATTTTTTGAAGAAGCTATAATGAAATAAATTTACATACCAAAAAATTCACTCATTTCAAGTGTGCAAGTCAATGATTTTTTCAAATTCACAGAATTGTGCAACTATCACCACTCCCCAATTTCGGAACATTTCCATCACCCCAAAAAGACCCTCTGTGCCCACTTGTAGTCACTCCCTGTTCTAGGGGTGGGGATTTTTAAAGCTCCCCAAATGATTCCAATATACAGCCAAAATCAAGAACCACCGTTTAATTTTTATGTGAAATTGTGACTGAGAAGGGCCCGGAACTCTGAAAACACCTGGGAAAACTTACGTGGAAACACCTAGAGCAGGTATGACCAGTCTCTCGGATAAGAGCCTGCCAGGTGTAGAGCCCATGGCCTGCACAGGGCCATGGGAAGCCTCACCCATCTGTGAGGAGCCCAGGAGACGGTCGGCAGCACAGGTGTGAATGGGAAGAGCCTGGCTGGGGCAGGGGCAGAGGGCAGAGGGCAGGCTACGGACGTGGGTCTCCAGCAGTTGGGCTCACAGCTGATGCTAAGTAATCACCTCTCTTGGAGACCAGGGGCAGTAGCTCACACCTGTCATCCCAGCACTTTGGGAGGCCAAGGTGGGAGGATCACTTTGGCCAGAAGTTCAAGATCAGCCTGTGCAACACAGTGAGACCCCCATCTCCACAACAAATTTTTTAAAAATTAGCTGGGCATGGTGGTGTGCACCTGTAGTCCCAGCTACTCAAGAGACTGAGACAGGAGGATTGCCTGAGCACAGGAGTTCGAGGCTGCAGTGAGCTATGATTGCACCACTGCACTCCAGCCTGGGTGACAGAGCAAGACCCTGTCTCGAAAAAAAAAAAAAAAATTAAATCGCCTCTCTTAACATCTTGTTTCTTCCCAGCTCTCTCCCTTGCTTTGACATGGTTCAGTAACTTCGGAACAACCTCGAGGGGCGGGAAGGAGGCACGGTCAGGCGTCGGCAGGCTGTGACGTTCCATGAATGGCCCACACAGTGGTCAAGGGCCAGCGACAGAGCAGATGTGGGTTTCAGACCCCACCACGAGGTCCCCCGATAAATGAAGCCCTGGCACCCACGCACGCATGGGGGAGCAAACATGTACCAGGAGCTACGTGAAGGGCGGGGGGAGAACACGAGTGTGGGAGGAAGAGACAGCGGAGGGCGGGGCGTAGGCAGGACACCTAGAGCCTTCCCTCACCCCTTCTCTGCTAATCACTCCGGGTGACCCCCAACAAGTTCCTTAAGTTCCAAGTTCCTGTCTGACCTCATTCTTCTCATCTGTAAAAAGGGAGTAAGCACTCTGCTGGATGGGTGACGACCTCACGCTAACCTTGGACAACCACAGAGGCCAAGGGCTGTGGCTGGGAGAAAGAACGGGGAGTTCTTGGAAGACTCCACACACACCCACTGCACGCTGGGCTCCCACCTGTCCTTTGGCACTGCCCCCATACCACAGAGACTTGCAGGGAGGAGCCAGGGGTTCCCTGGGACCTGCGCCCATGCTGGTGAGGGGTGCCCTGCGCCCTAGGAAGGCCACTCCCACCCCGCTGCAGACCCCGCGGGTACCTTGCCTGGTGCACACCCGGTCCCATCCAGTGGGGGCCCCTTCTTGGTCTTGCAGAAGTATGGGTTGTCAGGGTGGCTGCACCACAGCTGCTTGCAGGGCTCAAAGGTCCTAAACTGCGTGGCAAAGGGATGGGGTCACCAGGCTGGACTGGCTCTCCAGGCCCCACACGCTGTCCAAGGGGCAAAGGGCAGTGACAGAGACAGAGGAGGGCGTGGTGGATGCTGGTGCTCACAGCACAGCAAGGAAGTCAGGCTCCACCCTACCTCAGGTGCCAGTGGCCTCCAGGGGCCCCTGCTCTCTCCAGCCTCCCTCTCTGCCTTTGCAGAAGCCACTTTGTCACAGAGCTGGGATTAGGGTCTGAGGATCTGGGGAGGTCTGGGCCCATGGTGCCCCCGAACCCTGTGCACATGGGGAGCCCTGCGGGAGCTGCTGCTTTCTAGCCCAGACCCCTCAGCACCCAGACGTGGGTGAGATTCCATCTCCCTCTTACTTGGCCACCCAGCCATGCCAGGGGTGGGTAACCTTCTGTTTCAGGAAAGCCCCAATTTCCTTAATAGTCTCTCATCACCCCCCACTGGCCACAGAAAGGCCCTGTAAATACAGCCCTTGGGCTCTGAAATCCGCGTCTCAATCCTCCACCTGCAAAGGCTCGGTCAGACCATGGGTCCCAGTGTGGCCTGGACAGTGGGGAAGGTGACCACATAAGGAGGCTCCTCGTGGTGCCAAACAGGGCCTCCTGGTTCTGTGGAGGTGAGGAGGGGCTGCATTCCCGGATGAGGGGTGTGAAGCACCTGAGTCACCAAGGCTGCCCCCTTCAGAAAGCCCCCTACCCTGAGATGTCCCGTGTTCTGACATCTCAGCCTAGGCCTGGTTAGCGGCTGTGGGGTCCTCTCCTGGGTGGCTCTAGCTCATCTCCAGGCTCAAGGGTCTCCTCCTGCCCTGTCCTCAGGGTAGTGACAGGGTTGTGCTCTCTTGTATCTATGTCCTCAGGCCTGGGCAGCAGGGGCATGGAATCGCCCCTGGAGAGAGGTGACATGCAGGTGCAGAAGGGGAGGAGTTGACTAAAATGTCCTGCTGAGCCCCTCAAGGGACTATCGCTCTGCCAGACCAGAGCCCAGCACCTTGTGTGACACCTGCATGGCCTCACAAGTGAGCTTCCCAGGGAAGGAGCCCAGCCAGGACCGCACCAGCTGCCCACCCTCTCTGTTCTACCATCTCCATCTCTGCCAGGGCTAAGGTGTTCTCAGCCACTGCACATCGGCCCCCACTGGTGTTCTCTCTGCATCCCCCCACGGTGGCTGGCACCATGCCTGGGGGCCCACTGGCTAGCTGTGCAGAAGGTGCCCCAAGAATGACCAGCCTGGGCCACAGAAGGACATCGCCCTGGCACCCTGGCCTGGCAGAGGCTGGGTGAGTCCTCACCGCCAAGCAGGTCTGGTATCCACTGCCGAAGTCAAAGCGGCACTGCTCGTCCATTGAGTAGTCAACCCCAGGCAGCTCCGGGGGCCGGGGCCAGGCGGACTCAAAGGGGTCATCGAGAAGGCAGTCGTAGGAACTGTCAGTGGAGGCAAGGTGGTGAGGCAGGCCGGTGGCAGGAAGCCCCACGCTCGCCTTTCCCGGGGGCTGGGGTTCTAACGAGTAGGGAAGGCCTGCAGGAATCTGCACATGCCGCCCTGTGCCCGGAGCCGTCCCTTCTGGGGAGGACGGGCTGCCCTGAGCATCGCCCTCGCTCAGGACCTCGCTTTCCTGGTGACTGGGTCCCGGAGGGCTCTGTTTGTGGACAGGGGCAAGGCCACCCAGGACTGCAGTTAGGAGCTCAGCTTGTGGCTGGCTCAGGGGGTCAGTTCTGCCTACATTAGAGGGACACGCTATGGCCAAGATTAAGGGTTGATTCATGGAGAGTTTGAGGGCTCACTCTGCACTGAAAGAGGAACCGTCAGCCCACCAGGTGGGACGTACATCGGGCAGGCTGCCCTGGCCAGCTTCCCACTCCACTCCCCTTCTCAGGCCTGGAGCTCCTGAGTCCCACCCCTGTTCTGTACCTGAACGTCCCTGAAGACCCTGGAGCTGACCAGCCACGCCAGAGTTGGGGGCTGGGGCCAGGGAGGGGTGGGGAGGTGGGGGAGCAGGGAGCACCGTTCAGCATGCCTGTCGCTCTGGGGCCTCGGGGAGACAGAGACCCAGCCCTGCCCAGTGGCTCCTCATCTTCAGCACGCATAAGTACCACCTGCAGTGCTTGGGAAACCCAGATTCCTCAACACAACCCCGGCAGAATCCAACTCACCATCTTGGGTGGGGCCGGGGGATCTGCATTTTTAATAGGAATTTATGCAAGTGGCCACCTGAGCACACAGGGAAACACTGGGCTAACCCACCTGTGATGCTAATGGGCGTGTTTAGGTGGGGGGCAGGGGGGTGGGGGTGCTGACTTGGGGAAGACAGCCAGCTGTGTAACCTCTGCTCAGACTGGCTGGCTGTGTGCTCCCTCGTCCCAGCCCCGAGGGCAGAGGTGACCTACGGGAGGTAGCGGCTGAGCTCCAGCTTGCTGCAGCGGGACCAGTGGAAGCGGTGGAAGGCAGCCTGCACCAGGGGCGCCATGACGCTGCCCAGGCTGGTCTCGTCCGCGCAGCCATTGCCCTGGCCATCGTGCTCCATGCCGAGCCTGGAACCGGAAGGCAGAGGGGCCCTGAGCCACCCCGGGAAGCCTGCCCCTGGGAAGGCAGGCAGGCCACCCAGTGGTGGGAGACCCTAGCCTCAGTTTCCCAGCCATGCAGCAGAGAGGATCAACCCTCTCCCACCAAGGCTGCTGGGTGGAGGCTGCCCCCAGTGATGCTGGGCTCAGCCTGCCCTCCAAGCCTTTGCAGCCGCTGTTCTCCACTCCCGACACCTGCTCCTCCTAGAGCCCCACCCATGAACTCACAGCTTCCAAGGCCAGCTCAAGCTCTGCTTGGACACCGGCCCTGTGGGCTGCCCTCCATAGCAGAGGCCACCTGTCCCACCATTAACGACTTGCAGCCATTCGCTGTCTTCCCACCAGGCCTAAGGGGTGGTGCAAAGACGGGGTCTCACTCAACTTGATTTGACCTCATTTACTGAGCCCCTCTGTGTGCCACCTCTCAGGCTTCTCCAAGACCCTGCAGGATGGGCACAGAGCTCTGCACGTGGCAGGGACCTACCTAATGACAGTTTACGCTGAAACGTCTGCTCTTTACACCTAGTATTTAATGCCAAATTAAATTCTAGTTTCTTAAATATGAGTCAAATTTCTTAAATACTCCCAGGTGGCTGCATCTGGCCTGGCCCACCAGGCAGACATACGGGAGCCTAAGCTTGACCTTGTCTCTTCACTGGGGGGAGGGGGTGGACTCGGAGGTTTCCCTGGTGTCAGTCCCCATGACCCAGGTGTGGAAAGGAGGCCCCAGCTGCCTCCAGGGGCAGAGTTGGCATGAAATCCAACAGGGCTGATGGTGTCCCTTGGCCCTGCCTTTGTGGACACTGGACAGTGGCTCATTTGTCTCCACCCAGCGCATGGCTCCTGGAGGGCTTCTCTGCCCTGTTCTCCACCATAGCCCCATCCCTAGGACAGGGCCTGGCCCACAATAGGTGCTCAAGAAATACTGGCTGGATGAATAAATGAACATGGTCTAAACAAAATCCGAGCCCTAGGACGGGGCAAGCTTCTGCCTGGCCCAACCCCTGAGCCCTAAGTGAGGCTGTCAGCGATGGGCCAGCGAGTGCGGAGCACCAGCATGGGCTGGGACGGGCCTCAGAAGGGCCTCAAGGTGTGGACGGGACAGACGGAAGCCAGGGATCGAGACCACCCAGAGACAGCAGGCCCCTGCTTGAGATGGGGACACTGCCACTGACCTGCCCAAAGGCAGGGCCACGTCTGGTGTCCCATGGCCCTGGGATTTGGAGGCTGGGCCCAAGGCAGGCCTGAGCTGCTGCCCAGGCCCCTCAGCTCCCTCCCACTCAGGACGGGGCCTCCGCAGGCAGCTCCAGGAGGCCACACCTCAGGGACAGGCCGGCTCCTCTGGCACCTCCCAGGACACTGGGACTGGGGCCTGAGCTGAGGCGAAGCCTCCCACAGCCACAGAACTCCTCAGAGCTCACAGCCCACAGCCCCACCCACCCTGCTGGTGCCACTTACACGTGGCCGGTCTCGTGGGCCACCACGAAGGCCGAGGAGAAGCCATCCTCGTGGTTAAGGGCACAGCTTCTCAGGGGGTGGCACATGCCTGTGACGGGCGCATACCCTGCCGGGGAGAGGGAGAGAGGGCAAGGGAGGTCACGGCAGGCAAGGTAGGACACGTCAAGGTCTGCGCCCAGCCCGGCCACCTGGTCAGTGCCAGAGGGCCCCTGGAGGAAGAAGGATGCTCCCAAAGTTCCACCCAGCAGAGCGAATCCAGGCCAAGCGGCCCCCACATGCTAAGGCCGGATGGCTTCCCTGTTGGCCTGCGGCTTCCCAGGGTCTGTCAGCCCCGTTCTGGACCAGGCAGTGGGATATCCATGGAGCCCGCACACTCCACTACCACACTGCCTCTCTCCAGTCCCACAGTCAGTCAGTCAGTCAACAAACAAGCTCTGACTGCTTTCTGAGCAGGAGTCAGGGGTGGCACCGTGTTAGATCCTACGGGGAAAACAGAGAGGGCGCAGATCCAAGCCCAGCCCCCACACTTAGAGAACTGTGGTTTAGCAGGGAGCTGATCAGGTGGGCCTGGCGGGCTAGAACTCAAGGAGCAAGTGGGGGTGCAGGGGCGATTCGGAGGAAGGGGGAGGGGTATAGTTTCGACTGAAGGGGTTGAGGGGGACCAGGGAGTGACTTAGGGGGGCAGTGGGGGACAGCTGAGACAACTCTCCGGGGCTGGGAGGGCACGGGCAGAGGAGCAGGCAGGCCACCAGGAACCGTGGTGGGCAGGGGGCCAGTGGGAATGCCGCAGCCGGCAGTTACTGAGCCCTACTGTGCGCAGGGCCCGTGTCCTAAGGGGCCTCCAAGGCGGGGCCGATGAGAGACAGCACACCCCGGCCTGGGTATGCAGTCCACCAGTCAGGGCGTCCTCCGGCTTGGACTTGCTGGATTTTTCTTTCATTTGAGATGGTTCGGGGAAGATAACAAGAGGCTGCAGCAGGAAGGAGGTTTCTGGGGCCTCTATTGTCCCGGAGCTCTGGGATTTGCTCCACATGTGATGTGAGTACGAACATATATGCGTGCATGTCAGTGTCTGTGTGTGAGTGCATGTGCGTATGTGTGCGTGTGCCTGTGTGTCTGCAACTGTGTGCAGTATCTCTGTGTCTGTAAACTTGTACACTGTCTATCTGCATGTGTGCATGTGTCTATCTGTGTCCACGTGTATGTACATGCATGTTGTGAGTGTGTCTGTGTGTATGAAACCACATTTGGGGCTTCAGCAATTCAGGATAAGAAACCCTTTGGGTAGGCAGGGCTGGCTGACTCATTTCTAGCATTAAAGCAGAAGGAAATAGAAAGTGCTCTGCGGGGAGCCTGGAGATTCAGTCTGAGTCTCAGATCTGTCTCTTCTCTGCTGAGGGACATGGGCAAGCCTCTTCACTACTCTATGCCTCAGTTTCCCCATATGGGAAACAGGGTGATCAAAGCTGCACATGTTTGCAGAGTGCTCACAGTTGTCAACACTGTCACAGACATTTCATGCACCCCTTGGCGCTGTTAGCCACCCTGAAATGCAGGAAGGCAAATGTCACCATGTTCCCCATTGGACAAGGAGGAGAATCCCGGGAGGTGAGGAGCTCTGGGTCCCCGGGCCAGCGAGGTAGAGCACAGACTTGCTTTTCTGCAGCCCACACAGGCCCCACCCTAGGTGCCCACGGTCTGCCACATGGACAGAGGGACACAGTGTGGGCAGAAGCACCTTGGAAACCACTGAGGGTCTTCAGGCAGCTGAGCTCTGGGACAGCAAGCACAGGGGGCCTGACCACTCGCAGCTGCCTGCAGGCTCCAGCAACCTAGTGGGGACCCCTTTACTTCCCCTGGTCCCCAAGAAATCATTCCAAAGAAGTCATGCCCACCATCCAGGTCCCGACCCTTCGAACCTCCCCAGAGCGAGCCCATCCGTCTCCAGGCCCAGCCCCGGGCCTCTGCCCTGCAGGCTGCACACACCTGGCCACGGCAAATACAGTACCTTGCATACCTGAGGGCCCAAAGTTCTGCCGTGTGAGGAAGACAACGTGGTCGTGGTGCTCTGCGTGGCCGGGGTCCTGGCGCTGCTGGGAATGCGCCCAGCGACACACCTGCTCCAGGCTGCGCGAGGGGTTCCCACGCTCGATCAGGCTCAGGGACTGCAGGGGCCAAGAGGAGGGTCAGAGCCCCAGGACCCAGAGGCCTCTCTCTTTCCACATACGGGT
Organism: Indri indri; assembly: GCA_004363605.1. Lineage (NCBI taxonomy): Eukaryota > Metazoa > Chordata > Mammalia > Primates > Indriidae > Indri > Indri indri. The sequence goes on from RJWJ010013214.1 coordinate 27,695, forward strand.
GGGAACACCGAGGCCCAGGGGACTGCAGCACACATCCCGCGGACATCAGCTGTCCCCACTCCGCTGCCACGCACAGTCCTCCCTGCCGCAGGGAATGTGCATATGCCCAGCGCCGAGCCCAGATGCGCTCGGGGGAGTCGACCCCCACGACTTCCAATCCCCTCTCCTAACCTGCAGGGCAGATGCCGTTTGGGTGTCTCCTCTATACTTGAAGCTCACTGTCTTATTCGTCACAACAGCCCTTAGAGGAAAGTCCCATCGTTTCCCCCATTTGGGAGAAAATAAGAGACTAGTCTAAGATTGCAGAGCCTGGGGCACTGGGCTCAACTACCACAGGACTCGCCCCGCTCTCAGCCCTGTTGTGCCCCCATTCCTCCCGGCCACCAGGTGCGGGATCATCAGCTCCTCACCTCGAGCGACCCCGTAAACGCCCTGCTTCCCACCCCCACCGGCCTCCACCACTGAGGCTGCCATCCTAGTGGCTTCAGGGCTCTGATTCTGGACATGAAGTTTCCTGGACACTTGTCCCTCCCGCCCACCCAGAGCTGGCCCAGTGGTCTGGCCCCACCGCCCTTCCCCCTCCAGCTCCTGCCTGCGGACACGGGGTTTACCTGGCGGTAGCCCACCATGATCAAGCGGACAAGGGCAATGTTGATGCGGACCCCCAGGGACTCGTCGTGGTAGACCTCATCCACCTGCAAGAGACTGCAGCGTAAGGGGAAGCAAACACCCGCCACGGGCCTGCCAGTGCCAGGGATGGGGCTGTGTACGTAGCATATGGCACCCACTCCAGCCCCACCGTGGCCTTACCAGGCAGGCATTCTGGTCCCCTCTCTACAGGTGGAGAAACGGGCTGAGAGGGGCAAAATGACTTGCCCAAGGACACATGGCTACCAAGCTGCAGAGCTGGGATTCCAACCCCGCGACTCTGACCGGGACTCTCAGCTTTCCACGTCTCCGAAACGCCTCTTCCAGAAATGACACCCAGACCAGGCAACCTCAGGCCACTCATCCTAACGTCCCTGTGAACCTTTCCAATCGCCACTGCATGATGTCTGCCCTAGAGTGCTCCGGCACTGGGGAGGCAGCAGGGGGCACTTCTCCAGGACACGGCCAGGGAAAACATGCTCAGGGCCCTTGGAGGAGCAGCAGCACCTGCGAGCTTGTTAGAAATGCAGAGTCTCAGGCCCCACCCAGGCCTCTACAATCAGGATCTGCATTTGAACAAGATGCCCGGGTGATTCTTACACATGGTCAAGTTTGGGAAGCACAGCTCTAGACCTGTGGGGTAGTGCCTTGCACAGTCCTCTCCATGACTCTGCTTAGGAAGCCCCTGGACAGTGTCCATGGGAGGTAGACACTCAGCCTCTGCTTGTCTAGCCCCAAAGACGGGAAGCTCACTCTCTCCCGAGGACACCCGACCCCTGAGTTGTTCCACTGGACACTCTGGCTTTTTTGTATTAAATAACTTTTTTCCTGAATGTAAAACATTTCACTGTAAAAAAAAATTAAAAACTACAAAAAAAAGAAGAAAATTAAATCACCCACACTACTATTAGTCAGATATATAATAACCACAACTAACATGCTTCCTGCCATGTGTGTATACATGCATGTGTCTTATTTTACAAATTGGAATCATATTGAATAAACCATCTGTATTTTGCTTGTTGCGTGGAACGTTATTCTGTGTATTTAAGAGCATAATTTCCAATGTCTGCGTGGGGTGGACCATCACTTATGTAACTAATTCCCTAGTTGGCCCTCGAAAGACTTAGAGAGAAGTAACTTGCCCAAAAAGAGAATGACTTGCTCAGTGGGCCAGTGTTAGTACACAACAATGGTGAAGCAATGCAGCTACTGGGAGTCCTGGGTTCAAATCCCAGCTCTGCCCCTTATGAGCTCGGTGACTTGGAGCACAGCAGGTAACCCTTAAGAACCTCTGTCTCTTTTCCTGCAGAATGAGGATAACAATGGCTGTCACAGGGCTGGCATGGATGAACGTGGGAACCACGAGTGCACTGCACAAAGCACAGAGGCCCGGAGGTACGGTCAGTGGTCAGTGACGCAGGCAGCAGCGGAACCCAGCCTCGGACTCCCGCCCGCATGGCTTCCCAGGAGCCGGGGTGGCGCTCCATGCTCTTCTCACCACTTCCCTCTCCCCGTGCACTTCAGCCGTCAATTCTCTTCTACTCACAAGCAGAGGAACCAACCTACGACTCACAAAGGGACTGCTGTCCACCACACGGAGAGGAACGGCGCTTCCAACCGCACACGTGTGACAGTCCCACAGGGAGGGGAGAGCCAGGAGAGGAACTGGAGACGTGCTCCCGGGCTGACAGCCCCGCCCCCCGGGCCAGCCAAGGACAGAGCCAGGCTGTGGGCACAGAGCCGTGGCAGCAGGAGCCGCGTGCACCACGGAGCCCCAGCCCCAACCCACCCTCCCCGGTGCCCAGAACTGGCAGCTGCCCCGGTTCATGAAAGGGCAGACTCAGAGCGGCCAGCGTCAGGCTTCCGCCACGGGCCTTCCTGGCGCCCGTGTCTGGATCCAACTGAGTAGTGAGACCAAAGACCAGCAGCTGCTGTGGGAAAACAGCTCCCTGCCAACACCCCACCACAGGAATGACGACAGTCCTCCTTCCCACCCACCCGCTCCGCAGCAGGAGTAAAGGTTTCATGCGAGCAAAATGCTCCAATGCATAGAGACAATGTCCTTCTCAACCCACACGCCCTGGACTTACCCTAGGAGGGACCGTGGGATGGAGGAGTGGGGCGGTCAGCCACAAACACATACCCCCCAGTGGAATTCCAACCTAAGGATTCTTTGCCAGTCATGGAAATGGTTGTCGATGATCACATAATAGAAATGACCCTCAAATAGCCCCGACTTCCCCACCCCTCCAACACCAGAACACGACCTGCTGGGCTGTGGCCAGTGCTGCGGACCTCCCTGACATGTGCTGTCACAGACCAAGGACGGTCACAGGCAATGCACACTCTGCACAGCCACATCTGTGCCCCACGCATGCACATGTGAGCCCACTGGTCATCCTCGGAGCAGAGGAAGAGAGGAGTCACCGGGACATTTGGGTGGTGGCATCTGCTGGGCCCCTGGGCATTGGGAAGTACCCCAGGGCTGCTGTCGTCCCCCACACGTCTCACCTGTGGGGTGGACCATGCAGATTGCTGCTGGAATCCTGCCACGTACTCACTTCTGTCCCTCACTCACCTGGCCAAACCCACTCATCAAGGCCTCCAATGACCCTTGCTTCCATGGCTGCCATCTCCAGCCCAGGACGTTGGGAGGTCTTTACAGTGAACTGGGGGCTGCTGCCTCTCTGGACAGGAGGCAGAACTGAGCCGAGCCCAACTGGCCCACACTGGTGGGGGTTGGGTGGGGCCTCCTGGTGCACCTCCCACCCCCAGGTAACTGGCCCACCTGCAGAAGCTAAGCAAGCAGAAAGGGACATGCCACCTGGAGATACCACTTAGCACTCAGACGCCACCTGGAGACCAAGGTTCAGGTGACTGGTGCACTGGGCTCTGCAGCACAGACCCCACACGCCACACTCCAGGATCTGGAGAAAAGGGAGACGTCTGCACATGGCAGGAGGGCTCAGGGATGTCTCGCTGGAGGAGCTGGAATGGTCCCTGGGCCAAGAAGCTTAGGGCCCTTAGGAGGAGATGGCAGAGGCTTGAGCAGGGGAGAGGAAGGCAAGAGCTGCGTGGTGCTGCCAAGAGAACCCTGGAGTCATTGGCAACCAAAGTAACTGAGGCCAACAGCTTCGGTCTGAATGTGTGCCCCCCAAATTCCTGTGTTGAAACCTAACCATGACGTGATAGCATTAGGAGACAGGGCCTTTGGGCAGAGCACTCCTGAATGGAATTCGTGCCCTTATAAAAGAGGCCCCAGAGAGACCCTCACCCTTTCCACACGTGCAAACGCAGTGGGAAGACGCCATCTATGAGCCAGAAAGTGGCCTCTCACCAGACACCAAATCTGCCAGCTGCTTGAATTTGGACTTCCCAGTCTCCAGCACTGTGAGAAATCAATTTCTGTTGTTTACATGCCACCCAGTTTATGGAATTTATTCCCCATCTGACAGGGAATTTCCTCCCAGGCAGGGCTCACCTGCCTCCCGCAGTGAGGAACCCTCAGCCACCAGAAAGTTCTTCCGGGCCAGGAGCCCCATCCAACCTTCCCATCCACCTCCTCCCCTTGAATTGTCGCTGAGCATGTCCGGTCCCTTCCTGGACACAAACGGTGACCACAGTCTCTCAGGTACTTCTCTCTAAGCACACCTCAGTCAGAGAGGAAATCTCACAGGCAGCAAGAAAGCGCAAGCAGCTCACTCGCCGAGCGACAGCAACCGGGTTGGGAATCAGTTTTCAACAATGGAAGACACTAAATTAATACTATCGAAGCACCGCAACAAAGAAACCACCAACCTGAATCCTACACCCAGCAGAACCATCTTTTAAGGACCATGTTGAAATGAAGATATTATCAAATAAACAAAAACTGAGAGAGTTACACAGACTCCACTGAAGACACTGAGGAGAAGATGGGAAATGAGCCCAAAAAGAAAGCCTAAGGTAAAGAAGGAATGAATAGTTTGGAGGCTGTGATAGGAATGGGGTTCAGTGATGAGAAATAGTTTGGTCTTTTCTTATACTAAGTAAGGATAATAAAAATAAAGTGCTTCTATTTTACCTCCTTTTCTCCTCCATTAAAAGAAAGGTAGGGTTGGCCCTGCCCTTCCCAATCCCCTGGTCCAGGCCTCTGGGCCCCTGGCATGCTCACCTACCCAACTTCTACTCTCCCCAGCACTTGCGCAGGAACTTCAGTGGCTTTGCTTCGGCTAGAGCTTCTTGGAGGCTTTGCACAGGCCAAGGCGGGGGCTGGACAGGGCTGCCATGTCCAGCCAAACTGCAGAGGCTGCCTGGCTCATGGCGCCATAGCCAGGAGGTGTGGCTACCTGGGAGGCCCAGGACCCCTGCCCCTCTGGAACACACATACAGCTGCGCCCTGACAGGCTCCAGCCTGGCTGTGCACTCAGGGCCTGGCCCTGTCAGCCTTGGCCCTCCATGGCTGCCTCCCAAATGCCGAGGGCAGCGGGGTAGGCCAGGGGGCCAGCTCAGGGGAGCTCAGGGATTGCTTCCCACGGGTGGGCACAGACAGGACAGCTGCGAGGCACACCCACAGGGCAGAAAAGAGCAGTGCGTCCAGTTCTCTCACTTCTCACCTCTGAGCCAAGTCGAAAGTCACCCCTGCCAGGACCCCCAGGTAGGGTTCAGCATACATATTGGCCTGAGATAGCCAATGGGTGTGTACCAAAAAAACAAACAAAAGTCAGGACTCTCTCTGGCCAAGGAGGGAAGACAGCAGAAGGGGAGGATGGGTAAAGAGTGTGGGATTGGAGGGAGGCTCTCCTATTCCCTGAGCACCCACTGTGTGCCAGGCACTGTGCCAAGCACTTGGCATACAGCTGCACAGCCACCTCGTGGGAAGAGGAATTATTCCCATCTCATAGGCAAGAAATCTGAGGTTAAGTAACATACCCAAGGCCACCCAGCTGGAAGAGGGGAGGCCAGGATTTGAACTCAGATCTCTGTGACTCTAAGGCCTCTACTCCTAGCCACTGTACTCAGCTGCTGTCCGGGACCAGTTTCTGTGGCAGGGCACTGGGGTGGGCTTTCTCGAGCCTGGAAGAGAATTCGGGAGGAGAGTTCACGACTCAGAGGAAGAAGGCGGGTCCATGCCCTAGGCCCGCAGGCCTGGCTCGGTGCAGCACAGCCTCAAGAACAGCACGTGGAGTGGAGCTTCCGGGGCTTTGCAAGGCAGCGGTCATGAACATGCTGCTCCGTCAGGACTCTTGGGCTCATCAAATCTGTATTTCCTCCTCCTTATTTCAAAAATGTGGGCCTCCCGGCTAGGGTGGGGATATGGAAAGAGTCCTGTCCTCAAACGACTCACAGACTCACGGCAATGAGAGGCACTGGTGAGACGGATGAAGACCGGCTGGCAGGGGTGAGATCAGGGCAGGCCAGAGGAGCCAGCCGGGAGGCCCTGTGCTCCTGGGCCCAAACACAGGGCAGCCTAGGGAGGGACAACGGCGGGGGAAATGCCTTCTAAGTCAGGGATGGAGAGGAGAGAATGACCCAGGGGCTGGAAGAAATGGGCAAAGGGTGGGAAGAGAGGGTGGCTCCAGGGTGCCTCGAGCACATTCTCTGGACCTTCTGGAACCTGCCTTGGAATATTCTCCTTCTGTCAAACCCTGACTTCTGGACCCCCAAAAGGCTTCCTTGGTTCCAAATGCAGGTGGAGGTGGATTCCCCACTGGCTGCTCGCCAGGGAGCAGCGGTAAGAACCCTTCCCCTGGCAGGATTCCTCACTAAGGTTACCCTCTGTCCCCGCTTCCACACTGAACTCTTTAGACGAAAGTCACCACGTGCAGCCCACGCTCAAGGAGTGGGCAGTTAAAATCCACCTCCTAAAGGACACAGAATCTACATAAATAATTTGGGATTCTTCTGTATGGAGAGATGCCGCTTCTCCCCCACTTATTTATTCAATCGTTTATTTATTGGCATGGACCCGTGTTTATTATATACTCTGGGTTATAATTCAATACTACGCGATTGATTCTGTTGCTCAGATTGTCCCGGCTTTGGCCATGGAGAGCTCTTTCAGTTGGCTCCTGTGTCCCTTAAACACACTCCACTGTTTTTTTGTTTGTTTTGCACTTTGTTACCACCTGGTACTACAAGACACTCCAGGCTCATCTTGTATATTCCCTGCCCAAGTCCTAGAGTCAGCCACTTCTCCAAAGCCACCAAGGAGAATGGCACACCACCCCCGTTTTCATGGTGAGAAAGCACACCCAAAGCAACGGAGAGGTTTGCCCAGGGACGGCAATCACAGCCAGAGGTCAGGCCCAGGCCTCTGAAGACCTTCCCTGGGCCCTTACTGCCTCTGAATGTGGACAGAATGGGGGCGGCATTATTTGAAGACAGGGGAACGGCCACAATGACCTCTCCTGCCCTTTTTCAGTCCCAGGACATGGAGTCTCAACAATAAGGTACGTGGTGATTGCAAACCACATGCTCCAACACTCAGCACGCCTGAGACACACCACATTCCATCCGTCCGAGAGGTGCTTTTCACATTTACAATCGTTGTTGGCCAGGTGGCACTTGTGGTGTGGCTGCCACCGCCTGTGCGAGCAAGAACCTCTGTGTTATTCCTGGTGGCTTCTCAACCACAACCCCACATCATTCAAGTAATGAACTATCCATGGAACTGAGGCTCATGTTTGCAGCCAGACTAAAGCTTCTGGAACAGGAGTCAGTCTGTGATACTAGGCACACAACAGGCATTCACTAAATGCTGAAAACTACCCCTTTATGTTTCAAAGCGCTCAAATGGGTCTCTAGTCCTGAGATTTGAAGAAACTTTAAGGAAAGTGACCCGGTACAGATGGGTAAACTGAGGCACAAAGAAAGACAAGTCTACCCAGGGGCCCCCAGCCTGTGAGGGAGGGAGGGGGAGGCAGTCCTTGCCCATCATCCGGAGCTGCATTAATGTTTACAACACATCCCCAGGTTAATGCAAAGAAAAACGGGAGGCAGGACAGGCGGACGGGTTCTCACAGCTGCCCTACCAACCGCAGAGCCAAGGGCCTCATCAGATAATGTTGAGTGTTTCACTAACGCTTCTGGCCCCATCTCTGGGCTAAGCACAATGGGACCATCCATCCCGGGAAACAGATCTCCTCTCTCCGATCCCACCAGGCCAGCCCAGGCCCTGGAGATCAGGATCAGAACCGGTCCCAGGCAGACAGGGCCTCCTTTTTATTGGTTCGGTGGAAATGCCCTAAGGGAATCTGAGCTTCCAGCATCCCAGCCAAATAAAAGCTCCCACACAACGGACAGGATGAGCTGCTGGCCCCCCGGGAGGGAGAGGTTGCTGCGCCCACCTGCTCGCCTTCCCGGGCCGGAAGTCTGGCTGACTGGGAAGCCTGGCCCCTGCGCCCCAGAGGAGCTGGGCTTCCCTAGTGGCAGCTCTGCCTCAACGGTACCCCTCACCCATCCCAGCCCTTTCTGTCCCCACATTGGCAGGGCAAGCCAGCAGCGAGCAGAAGACCCAGCCTCTAACAGCCTTCTGGAAGCTCAGAGAAGACAAGGACTCTCCTCACCCACTTTCTGGTAGGTTGTGAGAAGGAAGGTGGAACCAAGACTATCCAAACAGCAGTCTCCACGGCAGACCCTCGTGGCATGGTCTTTGGTGGAAGCTGACGATGCTCCCTGGCCAAGGCTATGAGTCACAGGTCAGAGGTCAAGGGTCAAAAGTCAGAACGCGTTGATTTGGCCAAGAGGGCTAGAATGGGTCATGAGCTCACCTTCCTCCAACAGTAAAGTACAGGAACGTGAGGAGGGACACACCACCCTCCCCCCCTGCAGGACAAGGGACAGCTGGGCACTGACCTCCATGTCATGAACCTCAAGGGCTGGGAAAGAACTTCCCACCCACTCCCACTACTTCCACACTGTCTCTTCCGGCTCCAGATCTGAGGGCCTAACTAGCTCCCTGGGCAAGCCCTGGCTATGCCAAGTTTCAAAAGCACACTCTGCTCTAGGGAAGCACACGTCTCCTTCTAGGACCCATCGGAAGACCTCGTCCAATTCCCAAGGGAAGCTGCCCAGTTCTGCTTCTGGAACAAGTTCCTGACCACCCTCCCCACCACCTTCCAAACTTTGCTGCTTTCTACCCCTACAGCCTCAGAGATGGGTTTCATGTCCTGCCGTAGCCCCAAGGAGCACCCCTCCACCCCCAGGCCACTCGGCCTGACCTTCTCTGAACCCAATCAGCCAGGGGCACACAGTGCCCAGAACCCCAGACGTGGAGCCCACCCCAGGCAGCCACCCCAGGGACTGGCACAGGACCACGGCCCCTCCAGGACATGCTCACGTAAACTCACTCGTGCTCCTGGGGTTGCCCTTGGGGTCCCGTTCTTGGCGTGTGAGGACCCGTGTGAGGTTCCCATTTGGAACCCCAGAGGTAGTAAAAGGTCATTTTAAGCTGAAGATATTTGAAATTCAACAAATGCAGAAAGGAAACATCTCAGAGCTTCCCTTATCTGAATAAAAGCAGCAACTTCTGGGAAATGAGGCTCCCAAGAGTCCCCCTCAAGAGCATGTCACAGCCACAAAGAAGAAGAGAGACCACCCGACCTGCACGAGCAAGCGTCACCACAAACTTTCCCATCTCCCTTGGTTCTCCTCGAAACCCCGTGTCTTTCCTGAAGACCCTATCTGTCCTTCCCACGGAAGCCTTTTCTCCCCTCCCTGCCCTCCCTACTAAATGACATAGATCAGCTGCCCGACATTAGCTGCTCCTTGGAGCTACAGCTTGTCCTTGAGCACCCGTATGCAGGGAACTGGTTACTTACTACACTCTTTTCTCTTGCTAACGTGTCTTTTGTTAGTTTAATTCACGGGCCCTTTAGTAGGAAACATAAGAAGATGGAGACGATGTTGTTTTTCCTCCCTGACACCTGGGCCACCAGCAGGGACTGCACCGGCCAGCCGCAGGCAGGAGGCGGAGGGAAGAGGGAGGGTTCTGGCGTGGACAGGGCAGCGCTCACATCCCAGCCCCACCGCCGAGCAGTCAGGAGACCAGCTCAGGCCTGCCACACCGTGGAACCCAGCTGTCGAGGATGTGCCCGCCAGGCTGAGGAGCCAGCCATGACTCCCCCAAGTCCCCCATGGAAAACACCCGGCCTGAGAAATCTTCCATTCAGATCAGAACCGAGGCCCGCCCCCGCCCAGTCCCAGGACACAGGACACTCACGATGTTCATGAGGGTGAGGACATAGTTCTGCACATGCTCCTTGCCGTGGAAGCGAACCACCGAGTCGTCCACTGCCAGCAGCACCTCGATGCTGTAGCTGCCTGCCTTGGCGTGTCGCCGCTTCCTCTCTGCTTCACCCAGCTGGTCCCCCACCAGGCCCAGCAGGTTGGGAAGGTCGCCCAGGCCAAAGGCTGGAACCAGGATGGGAAGAGAGCGAGGTCAGACCCACAGGACGGGCTGTCACTGTGACGCCACCCACGACCACTATCACGTGTGCCCCTGTCCTGCCTCTCAAGGGCTTGTTCCATACCGGGTCAACACATGGGCACGAGCCCTTTTCCTGCTGCGAGGGTGTGGCTAAGTCTTTGTGGCAATGAGTAGCAGAGGGGTGAGAACTGGCCCAGAGCTGGAAGCCCGGGTTGCAGGACCCCTCGTCCTATCTCACTGTGCATCCTCCGCCAAGTCCCTCTGCTTCTCTGGGCCTCCATCTCCTCCCCTGTAACACGGGAATAAATCATCCCTGCTCTCTTGCCCCACAAGGTTGCTGTAAAAAGCGAAGGTAGCAGTGGGTGGAACCATCTTCATAAAGGAAAGCATCATGGTGGTACCATGGCCTACGCAGGACATTTGAGCAACCCCTGGAATACCCCCGTGAGCACTGAGCCTCTCAAATCCCTCCCAAGCACCACCCAAGACCCCAAAACTCCCCATCACTGCTTTGCCCTTTTAGCTAAAAACAAAATATTTACTTATTTAACTAGCATTTATTAACTTATGTAATCCAAGTGTTATCAAACATTTTCTGGGCCAGGCGCAGTGGCTCATGCCTATAATCCCAGCACTTTGGGAGACTAAGGCAGGAGGATTACTTGAGGCCAGGAGCTCAAGACCAGCTTGGGCAATATAGCAAGACTCCATCTCTACCAAAAAAAAACAAAAATTTAATATTAGCTGGGCATGGTGGCACACACCTGTAGTCCCAGCTACTCAGGAGGCTGAGGCAGGAGTTTGAAAGAGTTCAAGACTGCAGTGAGCTGTGATCATACCACTGCACTCCAGCCCAGGTGACAAAGCAAGGTCCTACGTCTAAAAAGAAAAAAATTGTAAAAAATAAAAACATAAAAAAACTTTGTCTGTAAAGGACCAGGTAAATTTAGGCTTTGTGGGTCATAGAGTGTCTATCACTACTCAGTTCTGCTGTGGAAGCACAAAATTAGCCACAGAAAATACATCAACAAATGAGTGTGTCTGTGTTCCAGTAAAACTCTATTTACAAAAACAAGGGACAGACCGTATTTAGCCCTGGGCCCAATTTCCTGATCCCTAATCTAATCCAATCCAATCCGTTCCTTACAACAACTCCATCAAGTTATTGTCCCCATTATACAGGTGAACAAACTGAAGTTCAAAGATGTCAGGTAGCATGTCTAGGCCTGTCTGAATCGAAAGCCCGTACTTTGAAACATCACCCATCTATACTGCCACGTAGAAAGGTAACACCTTAAACTATTGTCAGTCATTTACGCCATGGCCTGAAGGACCATCGGAGCAACTCTGGGGGGCACTGTAGGGAAAGCTAAGAGGCAGGACAGGAGGCTGGGGACTCTCGAGAAGGCTTTAGAGCCTTCAGATTTAATGACTTTCTCATTGTCCCAGCCTCAAGTTTTAACACTCATATCTTTTATTTCTAAGAACATTTGTTTATCCAGTTATTTGAGAGCCCCCCAGACAATGGGCAGGGCCTGAGGACAGAAAGGTGCCATCACTACATACCCTGTATCGCGGAGTATGGCTTCAGGAGGGGTCCCATACTTATTAGATGGATGGACGGTGGGTGGGTGATAAAGGCGGGGCCCCTGCCCTTGAGCCCGCCGCCTAGCAGAGGTGACAGACAAGAAATCAGATGGTACCAATATAGGAATGTCAAGGGCTACAGCAGGACCGACTAGAGAGGCTTCCTCACCGGAGACCCAAACCAGTTAGAGGAGGCTTCAGGAGGAGAGGACAGCTCGGCTGGGGCTGAACGGGGAGCAGGAGACAGACAGCTTTAGCCTGGGCAGCAAAGGGCACCACACCCGCAGAATCCATTGTGCAGTGACGCGGAGACACCACCCACACATGGGTGATCCTCCTGGACGAATCAATGGGCATCTTTGCAGAGACCCAAGCTGTGCCTCTACACTGTCTATCTACATGGGAACCCGAGGAGCTGAAATCTGAGGGCATCAGGAACCATGGGGCTTGGCACTACTATTTCTTTCTATTTCCTTTTTGGTTAGTGGTGCTGTAGTACAAAGGAAAAAATATTCTAGATTTAAGACTTGGAAAAATGTGTGGCCACTGGCCTGTTAGGGAAATCCAGAAAGGGTAGCTAGCCTTCTACACAGCCTAGCAGCCAGGTCTGTCGAAGGGAGGCTCAGAGAGGTTATATGACTCACCATAGGTCACACAGCAAGTTAATGGCAAGAAGCCAAAATGTAAACTCAGGTCTCCCCCTCCGTCATTACCACTCCATCAGGGCCCACCCAGATTGCTCCCTCAGCAGACATGCAGGGGACTGGGGGAAGGCCAGCTGACATCACCCTCTTCTATGTGTCCCTCATCCTTCAGGCCGGGAACACACACCTCAGGGCAAAGCAGGGCCAGCCAGCCACTGGCAGGCTTCAGTGAGCCCACCCAAGAAGCCCCGAGCAAATGCAAATGGTGCAGCTGCTTTGAGAAAGCAGTTGGCAGTCCCCCCAAAAGTTAAACGTAGAGTTACCATATGAGCCAGTAATTCCACTCCTAGACATATACCCAAGAGAACTG
>RJWJ010013215.1:0-40384 GCA_004363605.1 Indri indri
TGGGATGCTGTTCCATTCAAAAAGTTGAGTAGTACCTTGGTGCTTAGTTTTACTTCTTGTACTATTATTTTACATGGCTTCTGAGCTTTAGCATTTGGGTGACTTTACACTGGTGGGTATCCATTGTGCTGATCCATGTATGATTCAGTTCTGACTATTTCCTGCAGGATAGGTCTGGTCTTGACAAATTTCCTCAGTGTTTGATTGTCTGAAAACTTCTATATTTCTCCTTCATATATGAAACTTAGTTTTTTAGGATACAAAATTCTAACCTAGCAGAAGAATCCTAAGAAGACTAAAGATGGGGCCCCAAACCCCTCTAGCTTGTAAGGTCTTAGTTGAGAATTCTGCTCTTAGCCTGATGAGTTTTCTTTTACAAGTTACTTGATGTTTTCTCCTTATGGCTCACAGGAGTTTCTGCTTTGTGTTGACTTTGGCCAGTCTGATAAGTATGTATCTTGGTGATTGCCTCTCTGTGATGAGTCTCCCAGAGGTTTGTTGAGCTTCTTGTGTCTGGATCTCTGGAGCTTATTGTGTCTAAATCTCTAGCAAGGCCAGGGAAGTTTTCCTCAATTATTCCCTCAAATATTTTTTCCAGCCCTTGTGCATTTTCTTCTTCATTCTCAGTGATGCCTATAATTCTGTATTTGGCCATTTTACATAATCCTATATCTCTCGTAGGCTTTGTTCATTCCTCTTAATTCTCTGTGCATTATTTTTGATGGACTGAGTTAATTCAAAAAGGCTGTCTTCAAGCTCTGGTATTCTTTCTTCTGCTTGGTCTAGTCTATTTTTAAAACTTCCCACTTTATTTTGTATTTCCTTAAATGATATTTTCATTTCCAGAAGTTCCATTTGGTTTTTATTTAATGTGTCTATCTTTACTGAATTTTTCATTCATTTCCTGAATTGTTTGTTGTTGTTGTTGTTGTTGTTATTTCTTTGAGTTTGTTTTCTATTTTATCTTGAATTTCACTGAGTTTCCTAACACTCCATATTTGGAATTATTTATCTATAATTTCAGTTATTTCATTTTGGCTAGTATCCATTGCTAGAGAACTAGTGTTGTTACTGAAAGCTCAGCACTTGCCCATGAGGAATGAGGACAAGTGCTTGAAGAAAAGGAGAGAGAAGTTTATTACTTTGCTAGCAATGGAGGAAAATGGTAGACTCTCATCTCAAAATCCAAATTCCTGTACATAAGCGAAATACAAAGCTTCTAAAAGGGAGGACCCTCAGTTCTAGGCTATTGTCATTAATGATTCTAATCATCTCATCTCTGCTGAAGACAAAGCTTTGACTTCCACCCACCTGGGATGACCGCTCAGCCCTCTGCTGGCCAGGTGCCAGGCCTGAGATGGAGCCACAGTTCAGTTGAGCTGTCTCCTGTAACACAAAGAACAAATGACAGTCCTCTGCCCCTCCTGACCACATGCCCCAAGGCAGGGATGCAGGCCTCAGTTCCCAAAAAGAGTGGGAGACGTATTAAAGAGACAAAAAACACGTTTTGCCATATTTTTTTTCCATGCCACTTCCTCTGTTACATATTTCCCACTATCAATTTTATGCTTTCATATCTTTGGGAGGAGGGGCAACTATTCTGTTACAGTGTTTCTTTTTGGGGGTGTCCTTTCACTCTGATTTTTCATACTTCCAGAAATGTTTCATGGATTCCTTCTCATCTGGAGAAGCTGTTTCTTCTTATTTTGGGATTTTCTTTTGTTTAGATGGGGCTTCCCCTGCACTGACTCATATTGTTATATTTGTAGCATATGTTGGGTAAGAACCTTTGGCTCTGTTTGTGGGTTGTGGTTTTTTTTCTCAGTTGCTAGTTGTTTGTAGGCTGTACCAGTGGTGAGCTATGTGCATGGGCAGATTACCTATCTCACTTAGACAAGAAAGGATGGAGGTCTTTGAAATCCTTTTTCCCCAATGCTGTAGACTCCTTAGCCATGTGAATCGTATTGGCATACCCAGTTTAATCTCTGAAATAGTAGGTAGTGCTTGTGGGTAAGAATCGATCTCTCACTGTATGACTAAGTAAATGCTCTGTAAAGGGCTTTGCAAATTGATCTCTGTCAGTAGGTGGTGCTTGACAGAAGGAACAAACTGTACGTAATGTCATTTTTGAGAACTGTGACAGGTTCTAGTCCCTCAGGAAAAGCACTTGAATGCCCCAGGTGGTGGGTGGCCTGTGAGCTTCCACAGGAGTCCTTATTCTCTGTCACAGTGGAAGTGGGTGGGGAGTGAAGCTGGGCAGGGCTGAGTTGTTTGAGCTTGCCCTCAGGCTCCACAACAGCTGGTAAGGTAGCTGTTTTGGCTGGGTTCATAGGTCTGCTCTTAACTTCTGAGGAGAGCCACCAGCGTGGGGCTGAAGTGGCCCCACCCAAGCAGAAAGTCTGCTTGTGGAGATGGGACCATCTGAGATTCACAATCTGGCTGTCCACCTCTCAACCCTCCCCACAGCCTGTGTGTCTGACCTACTAGCATGTGTCTCTGCTAAGCATGGTGGTCAGGGAGCTTCCAAATTGGGCACCCCAGGTCCACTATAAGTCCTCAAGGGAAGAGGCATAGGCCCCACTCTCTGTGGAGGCCTCAGCCTGAAGAATCCACCCACTACAGAGGAGCAGCCCCTTGTCAAATTCTACGCTCAAAGTTCTCTGAAGGTTGGAATGGGTGGGGGAGGGGAAATAGCTCCCAGTCAGCCTCAGTGCCTAATGTGCTGCGCCTGGTTTCTATGGCTCCCGGGGGGCAAAGGTGGGGGAGTGCAGGCTCTTCCTCTTGAAGGATCCACCCTAATCCAACAGGGTGGCTTTCCTGGACAGGGATGGGCGTTCTCCCAGCTTACCATATCTTGGAACCCCACAGTTTTCTCCCTTCAGTTCTGTCTATGAGGGCTTACTCTCCACCTGAGTCTAGCTCCCATACCTCCCCTCTGTGTCCCCAATAACCCACTCGAGTCTAGGGGGCATGGGGTCCAGTCTGCTTGTCTGACTTATTGGTATGTGACTCCACAAAATGCTGGCAGGAAGGGAGCTCCCAAATTGGGCATCCCTGGTCCACTACAGGCCCCCACGTGGAAAGATATAGAACCCACTCTCCATGGGAACCTCAGCCTGCAGCATGTGCCCACTAGGCCACTCACTCAATTCTCAGCTCCAACTGCACCCCCAGTTGCAATGGTTGGGGGAGGAGTGAGAGAAGAATCGTCTGAATGAAAGAAAGCTGGCTTTCTGGCCTCTTGTGATACTCTCCTTGGAGGGAAGCCCTATACAGAATGACCAAGCTGTGGGATCATGCAAGTTCTCCCCGCTAGTCTGTGTTGCCATCATGCCTAGGCTTGTGTGCGTGGAAATGCCTCCAAGGAAGTTGGTAGCCCATTGGTCACCAAGGCTCATGGAAGGGAGAGAGGGATCCTCCCTTACCCTTTTGCTGGGCTCCGAGCCTCTCTAGGTTTGATGGTCGTCGATGTCGTTTTTCCTTTATCTTCTTCCCTCTCTGTTTCACAATTTTCCTCCAAGAGGTCCTTGACATGCTCTAGCACCTCTGTCTATTATCTACATCTAATCTCTGTCTCTTCTCCTCTCTCCTTTATCTGGATTCCAGTCTTCCTTCCAGGACAGTCCAGTAAGCACTGTCTCGAGTCTGCCATCTTGTCCTTTCCCCCAGAAAACAATGTACCACATTTTATTTGTCCATTCTTCAGAAAACAGACATTTGGGTTATTTCCACTTTTGAGCTACAATGAATAATGATGCTAAGACCATTCCTAATGCATAAGTATTTTGTAAACATATTTTTAATTCTCTTTGGTATATGCCCTGGTTCATATGGTAACTCATATGTTTAAGTTTTTGAGGAACTTGCAGGGAGTTTTCCACAACACCTGAACAATTTCACATTCCCATCAGTGATATACAGTGGTTCCAATTTCTCCACATCTTTTCCAGCACTTGAGTTATTTTTTGTTTTACTGCTATTCTTATTATTGCTACCCAATCAGTGTGAACTGGTATCTATTATAACTTTTCTTTTCATTCAACTAATTATTTTGAACATATTTTCATGTGCTTACTGTCCATTTGTATAACTTATCTGAAGAACTGTCTAGTCAGTTAAAAATATTAAATCTTTTGCTCATTTTAAAAAATCATGTTATTTGTTTATTCCTTGTGGGGTCATAAGAGTCATAACTATATTCTGAATAGCTGATCATTGTATTTATGACTTGCAAATATTTTCTCCCATTCTCTGGATTGCCTTTTTATCTCTTAATAGTGGCCTTTGGTGCATGGAGGTTTTTAATATTGATGAAGTCCATTTTATATTAATATTTTATTTTATTGCTTGTGTTTGTGATGTCATATCTCAGAAAATATTGCCTAGTTCAGGTCACAAAGGTTTTTACCTATGTTGCTTTCTAAGAGTTTTATCGTTTTGGCTCCTACATATTTAGGTCTTTGATCCATTTTGAGATAAGATTTTGTATATTATGGGAAGAAGGGGTCCAGTTTCACTCTTTTGAATGTCAATATCCTATTGTTCCTGAATTATTTATTAAAAGATTCTTCTTTATAACCTTGTTGAAAATAAACTGACCATAGACCATAGAGTTTATTTCTAAATTCTCTATTTCATTCCAATGATTTAAATATCTGTTTTTAAGCCATTACCACACTCTACTGATTACTGTAGCTTTGTATTACATTTTGAAATCAGGAAGTATGTATCCTCCAACTTCGTTTTTGTTTTTTTATTTTTTTTTCCATGATGATTTTGCCCATTCCTGGCCCCTTGCATTTCCATAGAATTTTCAGATTAGCTTTTCTATTTCTTTTAAAAAGGGTAGTTGGAATTTTAATAGGAATGTCATTAAATATGTAGATAAATTTGGGGATATTGCCCAACAAAGAAATGCTGATACACTGCTATGGGAAATGTAAATTAGTACAGCCTTCATGTAAAACAGGATGGAGATTCCTCAAAGAACGAAAAGTAGACCCTACCATTCTATTCAGCAACACCACTACTTTTCCTTTGGGTATCTATCCAAAGGAAAAGAGGTCATTATATAAAAAAGACACCTTCACTCATATGTTTATCACAGCACAATTCACAATTTCAAAGATATGGAATCAATTAAGTGCCCATCAACTGATGAGTGGATAAATAACATGTAGACTATATATACCTTTTAATATACTCAGCCATAAAAAAAAGAATAAAATAATGTTTCTTACAGCAATTTGGATAGAACTGGAGGCCATTATCCTAAAGGAAGTACCTCAGGAATGGAAAAACAAATACCACATGTTCTCACTTACAATTGTGAGCTAAGCGAGGAGTACGCATTGTCATACAGAGTGATATAATGGGCATTGGAGACTGAGAAGCAGGGGAGACTGAGAGGAGATAAGGAATGAAAGTTTACCTGTCATGTACAATGTACACTATTCTGGTGACAGGTGCACTAAAAGCCCCGACTTCACTACTATACAATTCATCCATGTGAGAAAAACCTTTTGTACTCCCTAAATCTATTGAAATTTTTAAAAAGCAATCTTCCTAAATCAATCAATCAATCTTCCATCCCATGAACATGGGATGACTTTCAATTTATTTAGGACTTCTTTAATTTCTTTCAGCCAAATGTAATCCAGCTTCATCCTTGTCCCACTCTCACCCATCATAGAGTCTTGCATATGTGCTGTAATCTTCTTGAACTTTTATTCCTTATCTTCTCTTCTCTTAGTGCCTGCTGATCCTTCTATATTAGCTTAGTTTCCTACCGTTAAGTATCCTTCTCTCACCATTCTGACTAGTTCATCTCTCCCTACAAAAAGATCACATAAGCACACCTTTTATTTGTAACCCTCAATATAATTATGATTTAAAATATTTAATTAATATATCTTTCTATTTTAGATTATAGGCAACATGAAGGTAGAAATTGGGTCTAGTTCCTGTCCTGCATTCCTGTATTAGGGGAAATGTTCTATTCTTATTTCACCTGAATTTGGTGGAACCTCAATCAAGAGAATTTCTTCTCATAGAAATAGTCTTCGGTGATTATAAACTAGCAGATTGCTTTTTCCTTGATCACAGTGAATAAATAGTCCATAGCGGGCATATGATCCAAGCTACGCTTATTAACATCTTTTTGTCAAGGGGCAGTTTAGGCACTGAAAAAGAGACTCTTCTGTGATGGTAAAAATTATATAAACCTAGACTTCACATGTTCTTTCTAAATTAGGAATTGACAGCTTAATTATATAGGAGAGATATTTCTTAGAAGGCACTTAACATAGAGAACACAGAGCAAAGTGATACACAGACAAGAATCCTGAGGACATGCATTGTAAAAACAGCAAATAAATAGCAAGCAGGGCATGCTGTTAAACACTTTATACTCCCCATTTTTTCACCTAAGCATGCTTATAAACTCTGCAAGGTTTGTATTAATGAAATAGTTACTGACATTTTACAGAGGAATAATTTGAAACTCATACAGATTAAATAATACTGGCAAGTTTGCTCAGCTAGTAAGTCACAAAGTCAAGATTCAAACCAGGTCAGTTTGATTCCAAAGGCAATGTTACTCCCATTAGGCTCTGCTACTGAAGGGAAAGTCATAATAGTCTGAAAATGGTGGCATTTAATAAAGAACATTTAATCCTACACAGATATTAAAAATACAGTTTTTTTAAAAACACCGATTTCTTCGCAGACAATGTTGTGAGATTTAGCCAAGATGGAGATAAGGGCAGTTTTCCACTGCTGCTTACATTGAGTATTAAATAGAGACATGGCTATGAATATGTTGGAAAGGATTTCTCATTAAAACAGTATTTGTCATATCTACATCTGCATAGCAATTTCAGGTGAATTATATACCATATGGGGACTAACCTCACAACACAGAACAGGATAATTTAATGCTCTCTAAATAGAATTTTGCCTGTGCTAGGATTTTTCCAATGAGCATTACCAAATCCAACAAAACTAACATATCTCCATTCTGTATTTGTATTATATTGAAGATGATAAAAACAAATAATAAAGGTAGATGTTTATATTCCAGCAATGACTCCTCCAAAGAAAGCATATCAATCACGTATAATTAAGCTGTCAGTTCCTAATTTAGAAAGAACAATTTTACCTTAAACTAGAAAATGTAAATATCAAAATAAAGGAAATTTTCAGAAAATAAAACACAATGCAAATGCCTTCTATTTCTGTTGTCACTCTGAAGTTAGGGTTACTGTTCTTTTTGTATTTATTTCATACTGTGACAAGTATTTTATTAGATATCAGAGCCAACATGTTTCAAACTAAATATTTTACACTGAATCTGGACTAGAATTGTGTACTTACCTGAAAAGGTTTATGACTTACCTCTGATATAAATACAAAGTTGATCCTCGAAGGAAAATTTATTGTTAATCTTGGTTATGTCCTTGAGCTGTCTCATAGTACACAGGCATGAACTAAGCAAATGAAAGGCATATGTACATGTATAAAATTTGACATGGGACATGTTGGAGTACTGAGATTTATGGGATAACTTTTATTGTCCTACCCATATTCAGTTTAGAGCTCTGAGATAAAGCATTTATGCCATATAGGATTAGTAATTAGCTTATATACCACTATTTATGTCACCCACTCTCAAAATGACAAGAACAGTTAAGAAGCTGTATTAAAGATATCCTAAAAATTACCTGATACAAAGTTTAAGAATGCTGAAAATATTTTTTTCTCAAAGATTTTCTACACAAAGAAAATAATACAATATTGTCTAGTATGTTTTAATCTGTTTTCTATAAAGAGATATGATGGGAGATATGCAGACATCACTAAAATTTTATGAAGATTTCTCCATAAAAATGAACATGTATTCATGGGAACTTTAATAATGGCAGTGTAAATTAGTGAATCCCCGTATTGCATTTGGTTGTTTGGAAAATAGAGGGATTCAAGGGAGGTGGAAAGCAATTTATGGAAGGCTGAAGGGTGGTCATTCGTTAAGAGAAAAATATAATAGCTAGACCTATGAATGATATTGATGGAGAGGGGAATGTTTAAGGAGGAGCGAAAGAACAAGGTAAAAAACTTTGTGAGAGGCACAAAAAGTTGTGACATCTCATTCCTTCTCACAACTGGCTGTCTTTCCCCTTCAAAAAGAAGTAAATTCCCTGTAGATTTGATGATGAGGGTGGTACAATGGAGCTTAGGCCAAAATGAAGCCTAAGCATGACCTTTCGATATTGGAGAAACTGAGACCGAGTATTTCAATGCTGCATACAATTTCCTTCATTATCAATGGTACTGAGTAGATATGATAAATTCTGAGCATATCTTCTATGTGGTATATAAATATACTAACACTTCGAGGGCTGTGAGTCCAGTGCTTTCTGATAGGTTCCACCTTGTGAGATTTAATTTTTTCTGTAAATTGGCAAGTCTTGATGACAAAGAACTTTCCAGTCTTCAAAGTTTCATTTCAACTGTCTAACCACAAATAGAATTCGAGGGAGGGGGAAGAAGCATTAAAAACAAAAACAAAACAAAACAAAACAAAAACCATGATCTTTCTTCTTCAATACATGTAGCATTGATTTATAGATGTGTTAGGGAAGAAAGTATCCCATAGTTATTGTATGACACTTTCTAGGACAACATTTTTATGACAAAAATTCATCTGGTAGGCATATAAAAAATAATGATAGGAGAAATCTGTGCATGGCATAAAGATGTTAGTGTCTTCATAAATCTATGCAAAGTGTAAGTATACTCGAACGGTAATGGAAGAAGCAATGTACTTTCAAAATGAGCATAGAAATAAGGTCTTATACCCATGTTTCTAATTCTGAGTTTGATAATCCTTAGAAAGAAGCTATCTGAGATTTGAAATTTTTTATAGTTATGCATTCATGAGTACAAACACTTACATATTTTTTTCAGGAGACACTTATTGAGTACCAACTGTATATAAGGAACCATGAAAGATTTTTAAAAGTCTTAATCCCTGCTGTGAAAAAAAAGTTTTAGTAGTATTGAAGGAAAAATAAGACATTTATTCAAGTAATTACAGAATAAAGCATTACTGTTAAGTGTCATAAGGTATCAAAATGACATGAGTTTGCAGATCTTAAAGAGCAGAGTGTGTTGTAATTCAGGAGATCAGGGTTAAGGCCTGAGTGCTTAAAAAAAGAACCAACTTTTTTTCTGTTACCTGGCCTTAAATGTAGCCATTCTTTTTTTCTTTTTCAGCATATTATGGGGGTACAGATCATTAGGTTACATATGATGCCCTTGCCCTCCCTCCCCACCAAGTCTGAGCTTCAAGTGTGTCCATTCCCCCGGAGGTGCACATCACACTCATTGTTTGTACATATGCCCGTCCCCTCCTCCCCCTCCCCCTTCCCCTGCCCAACGTCTAATAAATGTTATTCTTATATGTGCACTTAAATGTTGATCAGCTAATACCAATTTGATGGTGAGTACATGTGGTGCTTGTTTTTCCATTCTTGGGATACCTTGCTTAGTAGAATGTGTTCCAGTGCTTTCCAGGAGTATACAAGAGGTGCTATATCACCATTGTTTCCTAAAGCTGAATAGTACTCCGTGGTATACGTATACCACAGTTTATTAATCCACTCATGTATTGATGGACATTTTGGTTGTTTCTACATCTTTGCAATTATGAATTGTGCTGCTATGAACATTCAAGAGCAGGTGTCTTTTTCATAGAGCGACTTTTGTTCTTTTGGGTAGATGCCCAGTAATGGGATTGCTGGATCAAATGGTAGTTCTACTTGTATCTCTTTAAGGTATCTCCATATTGCTTTCCACAGAGGTTGCACTAATTTGCAGTCCCACCAGCAGTGTATGAGTGTTCCTATCTCTCTGCATCCACGCCAACATTTATTGTTTTGGGTCTTTTTGATAAAGGCCAGTCTCACTGGAGATGCATGCTATCTCATTGTGGTTTTGATTTGCATTTCCCTGATGATTAGAGATGTTGAGCATTTTTTCATATGTTTTTTGAGACCTAGCCATTCTTTTGAATATTTAACTGGGCCTCCTTTTTTTTCCCCCTCATTGTACAAGTAATATTATATATTCAAAAGTTTTAAGTTGTGAAGTAGAGCATAGAAGTGTATGAAGAGACAGTATAAAAATAATATGGAATGATGGATCTTTTGTCAAACTAGAGAGATCATTCAAGGTCTATTTCAAATAGATCACGTTTGGGTTTATAAACGATCTTTGTTCCAACAAAACAAGTCTGTTGACCACAATTGGGCCAGTGTTCAAATTTGTGACTTTATATTTTCTTTAGACCTCTCATTTCCTCCCCAGTGTTTTGATATCTGTATTTTCTAACTCTAATATGTTTTAACTATTCAACACATATATGTTAGTACCTACTACATATCGATTTCTGTACAAGACATCAAACGTAAGAGAAGTCAAAACTAATACAATGCCTGTACTTATGGAGATTGAGACCTAGCAGTGACAGACAATAAGTAAACCAACAAATAAATAAATGTTTACAAATGTTATACATATTATGAAGAGAATCAAGATGATGAAATGATAGAATATAATAAGGCAGTGGTTAATCATTAAGTGTGGCCAGGAAAGGCTCTTGGCTGAGACAAAATATAGGAAAAGTTGTCTGCCATGTGACTGCTTAGGGGTTGAGGTTGAGGTTGAAGCTTCTGATGTTTAAGTAAGACACAGGTACCTGGAAGAAGTGTGTGAGAAGTGAAAGAGTTTGGCTCTTTAGAGATCTGAGTGCAAGGCTGTACTGGGGCCATGTTGTTCACAGTGTTACAAGAATCCACTGAATCAGAACCGCCACCCCATGCTCTGTGGAAGCTCCTTCCTTGCCTACTGATAAGAGCTTGGTTTGTTTTGAGTTAAAATATAGCTTTGTTTTCAGATATTTGAAACATAAGATAATAAAAAAACTTCATTCTTACACCTGTTTGATTCCTCTTTCCACCTCATTCCTAGGATAGTTTAGGCTGTTTGAGGTCCTGCAGTAAAAGTGGAGTGTGATAGGCAGAATTCTAAGAGGGCCCCTCAAGATTCCCTGCTCCTGTTGTTCATTAAAACATTAATCTAGGTGCTGCTGTGAAGAGATTTGGCAGACCTAATTAAAGTCCCAACTCAGTAGAATTTAAGATTGGGAGATTAACCCAGTGAGTCTGATCTAACCACTTGAGCCCTTTAAGAAGAGAATTTTCTTTGGCTGGGTGCAGAAGAGAAAATCAGAGGTCCAAAGCATGAGGGGGACTCAACTCGCCATTGATGACATGAAGATAGAGGAGGCCATATGAAAAGGGATTGAAAGTGGCCTCTGGGAGTTAAGAGCAACCACCAGTCAACAGACAGCCAGGAAACAGAGGCTTGGTCCTACAGCCACAAGAGAAGAATTAGCTGAGCATGAGAAATTTTTTCCCCCAGAGCCTCCAGATGGGAACTCAGTCTGTCTAACACTCTGATTTTAGCTTCGTTGTATTCTAACCAGAGAACTGAGCTATTCCATGTCGGAGTTTTGGCCGATAGTTCAGTAAACTAATAAACAGGTGTCACTTTAAGCTGTTAAGATGATGGGAATTTGTTATGCAGCAGTAGAAGACAGGGAGCATTATCTGTTACATCTGTTCTTGTTCCACCTTC
Organism: Indri indri; assembly: GCA_004363605.1. Classification (NCBI taxonomy): domain Eukaryota; kingdom Metazoa; phylum Chordata; class Mammalia; order Primates; family Indriidae; genus Indri; species Indri indri. The sequence continues at coordinate 11,698 of RJWJ010013215.1, forward strand.
ATCTTTCTGTCCTCCTTCTCCTCTGAATAAATTGCTTCTAAATCCTCTAGGTACTAGGATGCAGTTAGAGGAGGGTAGGAAGTTTGAGAGGAAAGAAGAGATATTTTAAAAATGACCCAAGTTCAACTGCTTTTTAAGTCTCAAGGTAAAACAAACCATTCTTTTTCTGCCACATCGTAACATTGTGGCTTCTAAGATGAAGCATTTTACCTTCTGACTCCTCCAGATGAGGAGCAGCCATCGTTTTCTGTGATCATGAATGCTGAAAACTCCAGAGGATACAAATCAGTTTTTCTCAGGAATTTTCTCACCTGTCTATGCTCTGAAAGCCTTAATGGAAACAGAAGGGTGAATGCTGTCTTTCCATCTCAGAGACACTTCCAGTTTCCATGAGGAATTCTCTTGGGCCCCTCCTCATGTTACCCAGGACTAGAACATTCCCTACATACCCCTTGCAGAAAGGATGAGAAAATCCAGAACTTGCTCCACATTCCTAGGCATTCCCATTAACTTCTGGCTTTCTCTTACATAAGCTCAAGTTGGGTGATGAATGGGGATGTTGGAAAGATTGGTTTGGGTACCTCTTAATATCTTGCAGGGATATGTCTACATGATCTCTAAAAACTGTTGAGATTCTTACTTTTGAAGATTCAACTGTGAGTTAAGAATAAAATCCCCACTTAAAATCCTTTATAAATTATTTTTATTGAGAGAATATCATGATCGTATGTGTGTTTTCTAAAGATTATTCTATGTACTTGGTGGAGAATTGATTGCAGAAGGATGAAACTGGACCCTGGAACACAAATTAGGTGCCCTTGTGGGTAATTTAGGCCTTGCTATTTAACAGGTGATCTATGGAATGGCAGGATCAGTATCACCTGGAAGCCTGTAAGACATGATGAATCTCAGGCCCTTCTTCAGACCTACTAAAGCAGAATGTACATTTTAACAAGATCCCCAGGTAATTTGTATACATATTAGAATTTGTGAAAAACTTGTCTAGGTGAGATTGGATGGTTGCTTAGGCTAGGGTGATGGGTGCAGAAACAGGGAGAAGGGAACAGATATAAGACATACTTTTGAGGTACAGATGATAGAGTTTTTTGGTGACTTGATGTCAGGAGTGAGGAAAAGTAAGAAATCCAGAATAATGAGTTAGGTTTCTAGCTTGGGGAGCGGAGTGGTGGTGGTTCATCAAGTTTGGGAGAGGAATTTGCTTGATGGTAAAGAACAAAGGTTCCAAGTTGGCCGCATCTGGTTAAAATTGTAGAGAGAATGTCCTAATAGCTATACTCCAGAGTCATGCTTGCCTTTTATTGCCAATATCCCCTTTCTATTTCTCCTACCTTCTAACTCCTAGTTGAAAAAGGATGATTATTCCAGTCAGTAGCAATCCAGAGTAGACCACTTCTATGTTTTTTTTCCCTTATTTTTTAAAGACAGATATTACAAATTCACTTTTCCTGAAAATGTCTGCTTCAATTTATTTCTCTTCTTCTTATTGCCAATTCTACCCCAGTAATGATAATTTAGTTTATGGTTACTCTTTCCTCCATTGCTGCTTCTACCTATTTTGAGGTGAAATTATTGCCCAAATAAAACAAAACTCTTTCAGATCCTCATTTTTAAAGAGTATTTGAATTTTAAAAGAAAAATATCCAAAGGCTTATTCAGAAAAATAAAAGAAAAACAAAGAAAATATTTAAAAAATCACTTCTGTGTCTAACATAATCCTCATTTTCTTTTGTACAGCTTTCAAAATCAATGGCAACAATACAAAATCAGTCGTATTTTTGAAAGGGTTAGTGGGTAATTTGTGAATGCCCATAGGTGGATGTGGGTAATCATCTTTAATTGGAATATATTAGACTGTACATCTTTTTAATTGCTGTGTGTTTTCTGGCTTCCTGGTCAACAAAGAAGAGACACTGATCTAACACCTAAAGAATACAATACATCACCATTGCCAGGGCAACGTCATTGGGAATAAATCCTGAGGCAGAGCATCATAAGGATTTTGTGATTTCCATGGTGATTATAGGAAAATTAAAAAATGATTCTCTAAGGTGGCCCACAAGAAGACTGCTATTAAATACTCCTTTTGATGTGCACTATTTTATTAATAATACTGTGCATTTAATGAGTTTTCCTCTGTGGGGGTTTCTTTTTTCCTTGTTTTGAACTGTATGAAGAATAACCTGTATGGTAATATTGGCTGAAATGAAATAGCCATTATCGGTTTTTTTAAATTTAAAAATAATCTCTAATAAAATAAATTTTTAGGTCTAGTGCTAAATATTAAAATAACCAACATATAAATGTAAATATATATTTCAATACATCAATTGTAATTTAAAGAGGAGGAAACGAAGACACAGAGGGGTAAAATAACTCACTCAAATTCATTCCACAAGTAAGTTGCGGAACTGGTATCTAAACTCAGGCAGTTTGGTTCCTGAACTATATTCTTAACCTTGTGTTAAAAATGCTTCATCTCTATAATGCAAGAAAACACACATGCACACACACACAGATGCACACATACACACACACACACACACTTTCTGTCTCTGTCTCTCACTCTGTACACAAAGTAGGTATTAAATCATTTCACTGATATAACAAAAATCTGTTCTCTCTTTTTGAAATTTCAAGAGTGATTTGCACATCACATTAGATAAATTTCCATGATTATATGTTTCTCTATCAATCTCTCTCTTTAGCAAAAACATGTAAACACATACAATTTGCATGCTTTAAAATTATATAAATGAGTATCTTTGATCATGATTTAATGATTGCAAATAAAACTTATAGCCATTTCCCTAGAGTTTGATCTCTTGATTAGATGTAATAAAAATCTTCTCAAATATTTTTACTGAATAATTTCTACTATGATAATTTGGTGGGGCTAGGATAGCAATGAGAAGATATAATTATCTCCGATAGAACTTACAACTTTTTAAATAATTCACATTATGTTTACTAGAATTCCAAAAGACACAGAGTACAGGGTGGCTTATAGATATTAATCAAATCTACTTCCCAAAATATCTACTAAACCTGAGCAGAAGTTTAATTCTCCAAACCCTTTCTAAATATGCAGTGTTTCTAAATGGGTTCTCTGTTAGCACTTTCACTGGGAAAATTCTTCAGTCTCCATAGGTCTCACACATTGCAGAACATTTAGCATCAATATTCCCAGGTCACTGCAAGTCAGTGATAACTAAAACTGATCCTACAATTCCAAATCACACTGATTGAGAAAAACAGAAGGACTTAGGCAAAAACAAAGGATAAACATTCCTACCACTTATTTACCCTCTCCTCTCCTTCCCCATACATAACAGATCAATTTGATAACTCAATAGGAAGCTCTGAAAAAAAGGAATGGGGCCTATTAGGTATGGTATATTGGGAAAAAAAATGAAAAGAAACAAGTAATACCACCTCCTCTCAGAAAAAGCACTCAGGATCCAGACATTCTCCCTCATGATGGGTGTGTCTGGAAGAGACAGCTGTTCATAATGGCCACTTTTGGGCCATGACTTGACGGCTGGAGGGCCCAATTTTCCAGTAGTTTGTTCTTACAAATCAGTATCTTGGAAAAGGTATATACTGTCTTGGAACCTTATCCAGCTATACAAGTTGCACAACTGTACCCCCTGTTTCTTGCCAAGACTTCGGTCCTATCCTAGTCCTCTTAGCATGTCTCTTTGCATCGATTTGCTTTTGTTCATCATAGCTGGGTCTGGTGGTCACGGCTATTAAATAACTCTCCACTAGGATTTGGAAGCTTAATTCTTATTGAGTCTCTTAATCATAATTAGAGCATAGTAGCACCTTGAAATGTAAATATTTTTATTTGCATATGAAACATATAAAATTATCTCTAATTCAATGTATATTTAAAACCCAAACCTTAAAATATGTTCTGTACCTCAACTAATCCAACCTTAAACTTCTTCAGTGTGACTCACAACTTAACATTCCTTAATGTGAAATCATCATGTATAGAAAGCACTTAATGCAATTACCATCTATATAGTTTATATTTATTATGGGAAAATATGTCAAATTCTCTTTTATAATCTTGAACTATTATTGAAAGTTACTAACTTTTCATAGATTGTAAACTCTTAGTAATTAGGAACTGTGCTTTGTGCTTCCTTGAATGAATAAAGCCCTGGAGCAAGTCCAGGAAGAGAGGATGCTCAAAATGTATTTTTCATTTGAAGTATTTGTATTTCCCCTCAGCTTTCAGACATGATATGCAAGAACTATCTTCTGTGCAATCACTTCACTCTTTTGCACTCATCTAAAGCCAATTATTAAGATATCTATGCTCTATGTCAATAAGATGTACAGCATTATGATTCACCAGCTGACTTCATTACTAGCTCTAACTTTATCAGTTTTTTTTTTTTTAACAAACTGCTAATAGATAAAGTAATAAGAGTACTAGAAAATATATTGCCTGTAGGAGCTGTTGTTATTGAGGGCAAAAGGGAAGGGAGTTTATACATTTCCCAGAAATATTAATAATTAAAGATTTCTTTAAATTGGAGTCACCTTGCAACTGAAGGCACATATTAAAAAAAAAAGTTTTATCATGACTCCTATTTGAAGCTTTGCTGTGCAGCTTATTCATAGGTACTGTGCCCATTCAAAGTGTTTAAAATGTATTTATTGTGATGAATTGACACATGGTCATTTTTCAGTTACATTAATTCATTTAAACTACTACTAATATAATTTCAACAAAACTTCTTTTATCTTTTATATATACATCACAACTAAATCTGTAACTGCTTCAGAAAATGCTTACTTAAAAACCAGTGTCATTAATTTTCATGAGGGGGTAATTTTTGATAACATTGCCTCATTATTTTAATTTTTAAAGAATGAAATCCATGTCCTGAATATTGAATAAATAAAGTGAAATTTATATTACTGGATGTTAGTGCTTGCTGCTTAAGCAAAATTGTGAACACATTAGAAAGGCCAAAAGGTACTGGTTGCCAATATGAAAACATATGCATTGGTTTTCAGGTACACTCAATAATAGTTTCCCTGCTTGGGCTTGTTTCTTTAGTTTATGTGTCTTATTTTTATTTATTTATTTATTTGAACCTATCACTATAAAAATCATCCTGTCAGATTTTATATCTGCTTAGAGTCCATCTGTCTTAGCTGACTTATATATTTAGTAATAAACATTAGCATCATCTAATAGTTTCACACATAAATCCATTATCCCATTCCAGAAATCATTTTTACTCTTTTAGAGAGGTTTATTCCAAACGTAATTATTTACTCTCACTTTCCTGAGAAAACTAAAGTAGATTTTAGAAACCACAAAGTGCCTGGAACACTCAATTCTCCTTATGAAGAAAGTGACTAGAACAGGGTACTTTTTCCACAAGTGGCCAGGCTTTGTATCATATGACTCAACTACCGTGATACAACATACTGTACTGGGGATCTGAGCCCTAGCAAAGACAGCTATTCTTAAACTGGCTAAAGACCATTGCCAGACAGTGTTGTCTCAAACACGAAAGTGACATACTGATACAATTAGATTAGATCATATCTCTTGGGGAGTTTGAATATGAAGCAGAGAGACAAAGAGGCAATCATAATAGAAGATAGAAGGGAAACAGTAGCCATAGAGGCTGAAAAGGAGCAAGGAGAAAGAGTTACTTACTATATTGTAGAGTCCCTAGAGTAAGGTGCAATACATGCTCTCTGTTGAGGAAAAGACAAACTGACTAGGTCACTAACGCTGAAATTGATATTTCAGAGCTACTGCTGCATACTGAATGGTAAAGTGGACTGATCAAATTTTCCTGCTGAGGCAATCTCTTGGGTTCCTTCTTCCATGAGGTAATCTCTACATCTCTATTCCATTTCCATCTGTAAAATCGAAACTAATGAAATTCCTCCATGTGCTCTTTTCACTTTTTTTTTTTTTTTAAAGAGATGAAGTCTTGCTATGTTGCCCAGACTGATCTCAAACTCCTTGGATTCTATGGATCCTCCCGTCTCAGCCTCTAGAGCACCTGTGATTACAGGCGCAAGCCACCCCACCCAATTTTCACCATTGCACAAGGGTTTATTTATCCCTGCAAATGCATGTGATTTCATACCAGAACTCAGGAGAGTCTAGCTAAATAATGCTGGTTGTCTCTACTCATTTTATTACAGCTACCCTCTAATTTGTAGTTCTAAAGTCCGGATGCATTAGATGGAGACTTGTGCTAGTTTGTTTTAACTCAATATTAACTATTCTAATGCACGATTATAGGAACATTGTTTCTGGTTAGTGTTGCATTGGTCTTTATTCTTGTTTCTAAATCTCCATCTGTATGAATAACATTTAGTAAATTCTTGAGGAATATAGAATGTGATTTCACTTTCTTTGGAAGCAGACACTATTGGTACCTAATCCATATCTCTTTGGTACTCACCTCAAGTAGATGAGTATCAGAGAGCTTTCTTTTACAGCAGGAGTGTGTTCAGCCCTTCATAAGGTATATGGGGAACATAACACACCCAGCAGGTCTTTCAACCAGTGATCAATGAGAATTGCTGAATTGATGAGCCAACTTCCTGTCCTCTAAGGTGGCATAACTTAACAATGGGGTGGGGTATGTTATATACAGTCTCCCAGAAGTTCCCAGTGGGACTGAGTCCTAGTTACTGAATGTCGTATCTTGCTTATTAACGTTCTGTTTTTTTTCTCTTTCCCCACTACTCTACTGATACTTTCTGGGATTGCCTTAAATATTTGTCTTAAGCATTTGTTTCTAGGGAACCCAACCTAATATACTTTGTACCCTTTCAATGTCATTTTATAGTTGAAACTTAGGCAAAGCTTCCATGTGCAAAATTTATACTATTTATTTATTTTTAGAGTAATAAGTATTAATACATGTCCTTCAGATAGTCTATAATGAAGAGATATAGTCGGCAGATCCTAGAATCTCTCTCACATATAAGCAAGTAACTTTCATAATATATTCATTAAAGTATAAACACATGTAATCATGCATGCCTAACACTTACTTCTCTATTCTTTATTACAATTTAACTAGAACATGTAAAATAATTACTAATTTATCATCTAGGTTAAGTATATCACAGCAGGATAACTGAATTTGGTTATGCCTATTTCAACTATGCCTCAGGTACTTTAAAGTATATAGTTCCACAGTTCTGGAGCTTTTTATTGAGGACGCGTAAACTTCAAAATGACAAGCTTTTTTGTCATATATAAATATATATGCCCAGAGAACTTATGAGTCTGGAATAGGTTATAATGATTGTTTCTAATGATCTCAAAACAATGCTGAAATACATGGTGACAGATTTGGTTAAAATAATTTGTCAGTATGTTTTAACAATTTTATTTAAAAATAAGTGGCATACAATAAGCTGAATATGTTTGAACTATACAATTTGATAAGTTTCTATATATTCATATATAACCTTGAATCCAGAACCACATGTAAATAATAAACATATCTATCATTCCCAGATTTCTTTCTTTCCTTGAGCCATCTCTTTTTCCCTCTCCTCCCATCCCCAGGCAGACACTGATCTGCTTTCTAGATTACTTAGAATTTTCTCTAAATAAAATTACACTTTTTGTCTGGATTAATTTATTTGGCATAATCATATTGAGGTTTCCCCATGCAGCATATATCAAGAGTTTATTATTTTATTACACTTTCATTATTTTTATTGCTGAATAGTGTATTACATTGTATGCCTTTTACATTCACAACAGCAATGAGAGTTCCAGTTCTTATATCTCCTCAAAAAGTATTATGATTAGCATTTTCTTTTTAATTTTATAAATTGTAATATGTATGTTATGGTGTTTCACTGTGGTTGTAATTTTTATTTAACAGATTACTAATGATACTGCACAACCTTTTCTGAGCTTGTTTGCCATCTATCTATTGAATTATTTTTATTGTTTTTGAAGAGCCTATTTATAACTTCTACTAACTTTTGAAAAAAATGGGTTTTCTGATGTTGAATTTGATGAATTCTTTATGTATTTTAGATAAAATTAATTTATCATTATTTTACTTACAAATATTTTTCCCCTTCTGTGACTTATCTTTTCATTCTAATATTGCTTTTTGAAGAGAAGTTTTTAATTTGATTAAGTGAATTTTTTACCTTACAGATTGTGATTTGGTATCATATTTAAAAATCTTCTCTAAACCCAAATCACAAATTTTCTTTTATATTTAGTCAATGATTCTCATACATTTCAATATATTAAAGTCTATGGTCCATTTTATGTATTTTTATGATGTGTGTATGTTATTTTTTATATGAATGTCCAATTGTTGAAAAGACTATCATTCCTCCATTGAATTGTATTTGCACCTTTGTCAAAAATCAGCTGTCCACATATGTTTAGGTCAATTTCTTTACTCTCCATAATCTTCTCTAGATTTCATTGTGTACCTCAACTATACACTATATCTTGCTTACGGAATCTTTATGACAAGACCTAAAATAGGTAGTATTTATTTTGTCTTTCCAAAATTGGACTTTGTATTTTCATATGCTTTTCAGAAATAGTTTTAACTTTCTATAAAATAAAGCCTATTACATTTTAAGTTGGGATTACATTAAATCTGTATAATTTGAAGACAGTTGGCATCTTAACAATATTGAGTATTCTGAGCTATGAGCCAGGTTTATCTCTTTAAGGCCATCTTCCTTAATCTGTTTGTGCTACTGTAGCAAAATACCACAGACTGGGTAATTTATAAAGAATAGAAATATATTTATCTCAGAACAGACATATAGTTCTGGAGATTTATAAGTCCAAGATCAAAGCACTGTCAGGTTCACTGTTTGCTTGAGGTCCCTATTTCCTGCTTCCAAGGTGGCACCTTCTTGCTTCTTCTAGAGAGGATGAACACAGTGTCCTCAAATGGCTAAAGGCTGAAGGGAAAAAGGGTTTAAACTAGTCCCTTTCAATCTTTTTATAAAGCACTAATCCATTTATGAGGGTATAATACTCATGGCTTAATCACACAGATTCAATGAAAAGTCCTGGATATGTTTTCTTTGTAAGAAAACAAAAATTCATTGAAAAGCCCTTGCATCCCAAGAGAATGCAAAATCAGACACACAGAGGCTGGTAGGAAGCTTTGAGACACCTTCTTGCTGGAGACCCTGTCCATGGCACAGCACCATACAATCAAAAAGAGCCACTGTAGCTCCCAGATTTATCCAGGGGAGGGAAGAGGTTAGTTGATAATCCAACTTTTTTGAGTAGGCTTTTCCAGAAAATTGGCTTTGGCTTTTTCAGTCTTAGACCTCTGATGTCTGGCATGGTCTAGCCACCCATGAGAAAATGATGGCAGTGGCTTGGATGGATAAATGATAAATGCCATTGATCTCTCCTGCTCAGTATGAAATGAACCAATGAAAATACCAGCTCTCAGCTTCTCCCTGGAGAGAGGACCAGTTGATCCATGTGTTGACCACCCCAGCTTCTCTGGAAATCCTCAAAAATGAGCATCTGTCTCTCCAATTTTGGCACTCTTATGAGTCTGGCATGGTTTAGCTGACTGTTGGAGAATGAAGATGGCAACTTGGGCTGGTAGATTGCACAGCTACCCCATCTCCTACCTCCCGGTTCAGCAGAGTGAGTCGACCAAACTACAGATACCTGATTTTCCCTGGGGAGGGAAAGTAATTGTAGAAGCCTCAGATTATCTTACTGTGCTGATTGGTGGGGGTTTTCTGTACAAGGCCAAATCTGTGAAGAGAGGAAGAGGTACTTGCTTTGTCTAATGCATAGACACAAACGCAGAGAGTCAAGGAAAATGAAGAATCAAGCAAAGATATTCCAAGCAAATGAAAAAAAAAAATCTTCAGAAACTGAAGATTAAATAAAATAGAGTTACAATATTTATCTTACAGAGAATTAAAATAACTCTCATAAAGATTCTCACCCAGGTCAAGAGAACAATGTATGAACAGAGAATATCAACACAGAGATAGAAAATATAAAAAAGAAATCATGGAGCTGAAGAACACAATATCCTAAAAAAGAAATTCACTAGAGGGTTCAACAGCAGACTAAATAAAGCAGGAGAAAGGATCTCTGAACTCAAAGTCAGGTCACAAGAGATACTTCAGTCAGAGGAGTAAAAAGAAAAAAAAAATGAATGAAACAGTAAAGAAAGCTTAAGGAAAGTATGTGATGCCATCAGGCAAATGGATATATACATGTGGGAGTCCCTGAAGGAATATAGCAAGAAAAGGGGCTAGAAAGCTTATTCAAAGAAATAATGACTGAAAACTTTGCAGAAATTATTTATCAATTTCAGGAGTCTCTTGGTGGAATCCTTGGGGTTTTCTAGATATAAGACCATGTCATTAGCAAAAAGCAATAGTTTGACCTCCTCTTTCCTGGTTTAGGTACCCTTAATTTCTTTCTCTTTCCTGATTGTTCTGGCTACAACTTCTAGTACTATGTTGAATAGAAGTGGTGACAATGGACATTCTTGTCTTGTTCCAGCTCTTAGTGGGAATGTTTTCAGCTTTTCCCCATTCAGTATGATGTTGGCTGTGAGTTTGTCATATATGGCTTTTATAATTTTGAGATATGTTCTTTCTATGCCTAATTTGTTGAGGCTTTTTTGATCATGAAATGGTGCTGAATTTTATTGAATGATTTTTCCTGTATCTATTGAGATGGTCATAAGATCTTTATTTTTGCTTCTATTTATGTGATGAATCACACTGAGGAAAAGAATCCCTACTCAATAAACAGTGCTTGAAAAATTAGATATCCACATGCAGAAGAATAAAACAGGATCCATATTTCTCACCACTCACAAAAATTAATTCGAGATGGATAAATGACTTAAATGTAAGGCATGAAACCATAAGAATACTAGAAGAAAATATTGGGAAAACTCTCTAGATATTGGTCTATGAAAAGAATTTATGAAGAAGGCCACAATGGCAATCACAGCAACAAGAAAAATAAATACATATGACTTAATTAAGTTAAAAAGCTTCTACACAGCCAAGGAAATGATCAACAGAGCAAATAGACAACCTACAGAATGACAGAAAATATTCACAAGCTTTGTATTTGATAAAAGGCTAATAACTAGAATCTACAAAGAACAAAACAAATAAGCAAGAAAAAAATCAAACAATCCCATCAAAAAGTAGTAGGCAAAATACATGAACAGAAGCTTTTCAAAAGAAGATAGACAAATGGCCAACAAACATATGAAAAAATGCTCTACATCTCTAATAATTAGGGAAATGCAAATTAAAACCACAATGAGATATTACCTTACCCCTCTTAGAATGACATTTATTAAAAAGTCCAAAAATAATAATTTCTGACATGAATGCAGAGAGAAATGAATGCTTCTACACTGTTTGTGGGACCACAAATTAGTACAACTTCTGTGGAAAACAGTATGGAGATACCTCAAAGAACTAACAGTAGACCTACCATTTGATCCAGCAATCCCACTACTGGGTATTTACCCAAAGAAAAAAAGTCATTTTATTAAAAGACAACTGCACTTGTTATGAATTTACCTCATCCAAACCAGGATTAGAGGCATGCCCCTCCCCCATGCAATGTTTTTGAGTGTCCTAAGATTTTTGGACTATTGATTAATAATTGCTGGCAAAATATATTGAAAATCTCTGCATAAAAAAGACAATTGCATTTGAATGTTTATTGCAGCACAATTCATAATTGGAAAGATGTGGAATCAATCCAACTTGATTAGCCATCAGTTCATGAGTGGCTTAACAAAATGTGGTATATGTATACTATGGAATACTATTCAGTCATGAATAAGGATGACTTAATGCCTTTTGCAACAATTTGGGTGAAACTGGACACCATTATCCTAAGTGAAATATCTAAATAATGGAAAAACAAGTACCACATGTACTCACTGTTAAGTTAGAACAAATTGATGAGTACACATGTGCATAGAGGGAAGTAAAACTTAATGGAAATCAAGCAGGGGAGGGTGGAGAGGAGGGGATGGGAGAAAACCTACCTAAGGGGTAAAATGAACACTATCTGGGTGATGGGCACACTTGTAACAATGACTGAAGCATTATAAAAATGATCCATATAACCAAAAATATTTGTACCCCCATAATACTTTGAAATTAAAAAAAAATTGAATTTAAAAGTATCATAAATAATAAATACTTAGCATTAAGTTTAACAAAAGAAGTATAAAACTTATACACTTAAAAGTATGAAGCATCGTTGAAAGAAATAAAGATAAATGATTGGAAATAATCCAAATGTCCATTGGCTTAAGATGGATAAACATAATGTAGTATATCCATATGATGGATTATTATTTGGCAATAAAAGAGGAATGAAGTATCTGCTACAACATGCAATGACATATCTGCTACACAGTATCTTGACACCATTATGCTAAGTGAAATAAACCAGACATGAAGGACACATATTGTATGATTCCATTTATATGAAAAGTCCAGAATAGGCAAATATTTAGAGACAGAATGTAAATTAGTGGCTGCCCAGGAATGGTGGGAAGGAATAAGTTACAAAGGACTGTTTAATAAGTATGAGAATTTTTTACGAAGTGATGAAAATGTTCTGAAATTAGATAGCGATGAAGGTTGTATAACTCTGTGAATATACTAAAAAACACTAAATTGTATACTTTAAAAGGGTAAATTTTGTGGATTGTGAATTATATCTCAATGAAGCTATTATTTTAAAAGAAAAAAACAAAAATATAAGTAAGATGTTAGCTGTAGATTTTTCTTAAATACACTGTGAAGATTTTTGTTTTGTTTTATTTGCTGTAGTTTTGGTATGTCTATCTGCTTTTGGTATCAAGATAATGCCAACTTTGTAAAAATAATTAGAAATTATTCTTTCTTCCTCATTTTTTTGTAAGAATTAGTGTTGAACTGGTATTATTTCTTCCTTAAATTTTTGGTAGAATTCATTGTTAAACTCATCTGGGCTTGACATTTTCTTTACTGGAAAGTTTTTATCTATGAATTTAATGTCTTCAAAAGATATGAAGATATTCAGGCCACTTCTTTTCAAGTGAGCTTTTTTCTTTTGAGGAGTAATTTGCCATTGTATCTAAATGTTCAAATTTATACTAGCATATGATTTTTTATTGTGCTTTTTTATTACCATTTTAGTATCTGTAGAATTGCTAGTGAAATTTCTTTTTTTCATGATCAGTTTGGTTAGAGGTTTATTAATTTAATAATCTCAAAGATACTACTTTAGGTTCTGTTGGTTTTCTATATTGGTCCCTTTTCATCTATTTCATCTAATTCTGTTCTGATCTCTATGATATTCCTTATTCTATTTACACTGGGTATTTAAAAAATTTTATTTTGTTCTTCACATTTTTAAACAGGTAAAATACAATTATTATAATGTTTATAATGTTTACTAACTCTAGCACCTGTGTTAGTTCTGGGTCAATTTTCTCCTACTCTTTGTATGCTTTGTTAATTTTTTCTTTTGGGTGTTGTCTATTTTTATATTCCTGCAAGTATTTTTGAGCTTTCTTCTGGGACTCTGCTTAGCAACTTGAAAATAGTTTAGTCTTTTGAAGTTTTGTTTTTTTAAGATTTGTTATGAAGGTCCAGAGCAGTGCTCAGACTGAAGCTAGTTATTACCAATTATTGAGTTAACCCTCTTATGTACTCTACCCAATGCCCCATGCATCATGAAGTTTCCTTTCCAGTATTTTGGAGCAACATAAAGCTCGCCGCATTTCTTTACCATCTCTCAGGTATCACTATCTTCATTTCCTGATTTCCTGTGTCTTGAAAAATAATTATTTCATCTATTTTATAAGGTATGGTTTGTTTCAGCAGATATGATTTGTTTCAGCAGGTTCATTGTTATTGCATCTTGGTCAGAAGTGGAAATCTCTAGCATTATATCTTAAATTCTCATTTACTCAGAAAATATGAAATTCTAAATATTAGATTGATGTATAGGAGGGTTCTTTAAACTTTTATGTAGATATTCCTAGAAAATCAAATATATGTATCTTAATAGGCAAATCTTATTCACACTCTACAATATCCATTTTATAAATATAAAGGGATTTATTTCAAGTATCACTTAAATCTCATTGGTTATAAAAGTTTTAAATAAATTTAAATTTTGCATGTAATTAATATACTGTGATTGTTAATTTTAAATCTTTTATAGTTGTTCTTTCTCTTTTTTCTTTCTTATTTAGGTTGGGCATTCAAAGGCATAACCTATCACTAAAGAAATATTGGAAGTAAAAATTTCTGGGATTGTGAATCATTTATTAATAATACCATTATACTTCTATGGTAGACATACCTGTTTATGTTACATTTGTACTAAAACACTCATTGACAGAAAGGAGATAAAAATCGACATTTAATAGCTTTGAAAATGCATTTACATTTGCCCAAGTCTTTGTTAAACTTGCTTTCATACTAGTAACAACTTTTTATTAATAATTATTATTTTTTAATATACGCAGAGGGATGCTACCAGTAGTGGCTTCCCTTTCAACTTCTGGTCTAGAGGTAAAGTATGAATACTTTATTAGTTGTTGAAAGATTGGCTTGTAGACATGTGCCTGGGTTTCCTGTTTAAAACATTATGTCTCCCAGAAGTGTATTTGCCAGCTGGAGGCAGTTTGACATGCGTACATTTTTTGCTGCCTGCAGTAATTAGCATCACCAAATGTGGACAGGTAAAATGTGACATCACAACACCAGAATACGAGAAAGAGCATTCTAAGGCAAATATCACATTCATAGCTCTCATTTCTGTTAACAAATAATGTCAGCAACAAGTTCAATTATTTTGCTTGAATTGAAAAATTCAAAGTGAATAAATACTTTTAAAAATAGTCTTATTTGGGACACAATATTGCCCATAACTGAAAAACTGAATGTAAATGTCAGATTTTGACAGCGTATTTTCTAATACATCTCTTCAAACATGAAATCTAATCATGCTCACCCTTTCCCATGCCATTTAATCCCTCTTCTTGCTCCATATTGCTTCTCAAAATGCTATAATGAAAACCAAAGTTCATGGCAAAACTCTAAGCTCCCATACCTCTCATTAGTTAAGCCTAGCTTTGTCAAATTTTATTTCTTCAGTTCTTTCCTGTGACTCAGGT
Organism: Indri indri; assembly: GCA_004363605.1. NCBI lineage: Eukaryota > Metazoa > Chordata > Mammalia > Primates > Indriidae > Indri > Indri indri. The sequence goes on from RJWJ010013215.1 coordinate 26,919, forward strand.
GAAATTCAGACATCTGCTGATATAAAAAATGTAAAGGAAATAGCAGGGTAATTTCTTCCCAAAGGAAATATACTACAGTTTAATAATATATTGGGAACATGTGGCCAGGTCTGCCAGCTTTTTATCCTTTTGGCTGTCCTGTTTAATTTGAAGTCAGCAGACGTGAAACAATAGCATTCTATATAGAATAGTTCACTTACCATTTACTAGCGTCTGTGTTAAAAAATCAAATAGTACTGAAGAAAACTTTTCTACGTTTTCCCCCATTTGATTTGCATTTGCTTGAAATTCACCTGATAGAGATTAGGAATATAATGGAAAATATTTTGAAAAGTACAAAAGTCAGTTTTCATATGGAATAATAGAATATAATTTCTCATAATTAAACTTCTCCAAAAATAGAATAGGCTGCCTCATGAGTCAGTGAAAAAACTGGCAAAATAAATTTTTACAGCACCTGTCACATATTCTGTGAATGGATGGACTTCTGTCTTTGGAGATTTCTACCCTTTCATAGAATTTTCTTTTTCTGTAAACTATCATCATATTCTTTGATATTGTATGGGCATATTTCTTAATTATCTTACCTGGATGTAAGTAATGGGAGAGTTGGTTGCATGTTTCATTCATTGTTTTTTTTTTTTTTTCATCACAGAGCATTGCTCAGACTATATTTTCAATAAATATATGTAATTTTGTAATAGTAATAATAGTATGTACCATTTATATGGATTATCTCATTGAATATTTACAAAAACACTATGAGGCAAGTAATGTTTTTCCCTATTTTCATCAAGGAAAATAAACATTAAAGATTTTAAATAAATGTGTGCATGAATAAATATATAAATTAATTAGTTAATAAATATATGGATAAATAAATGTATGAATGGGAAATTGGACTAGCTATTATATGAAATATATTCTGAGTCTGGACATTAGAAATTTATATTCTCTGTCTATGAATACAGGAGCTATATATTAAAATTTAATGAAAAGATCACATATACTACTACCACTACCCCTTTAACTTCTCTTTTAGGCATCTTTTACATTGTATCTCACAGGTAGCCTATATCATTTTTGGTGCTATAAAAGTGAAAGAGAGTGAAGAGTGCAGAGATCGATTATGTAGAAATTCATGCATCTACAAATTCACGTTTATCAACAGACTTTTGGCTTTACTCCCAATTAAATTCCTTTCAGTAAACATTTAATGGGCCTCTGCGAGGTACTGAATAATACAATGAAACATTCTTATTACTTAGAGATGGAGGTTGTAGACTCATTGAAATGGTCTCTCTTGGAGTTATATGTGACATCAAATAGCCCTGCTGATTTATTTTTTATTGGATTACTAGTTGCTTGGTATTTTTAAATAGCTAGAAAATGATTCTCTACTGAAGACCAGTGTGATACCCTTTGACATAATGGAAAAAAATGCAACATTATAATAATGTTGATCTACCCCTGAGGAGGATATAGATGTATATTTATATTTTTCCTGTATTGCTAAGCTTGTGATTGATAGTTTTATACTTAGAAGGTAGGTTACATATGATTTTTGAAGGTTATGTTTTTGGTGTTCCAGTGTTTTTATTTCTTTTTCCTATCCTACAAAGAACCAGAAGATTATTTGAAGAGAAAGAAAAGATTTAGAAGCATCAGTTGTAATCAGTGAAGGTATGAATAGGTAGGACACTGAAATTTATCAATAAAGGTATTAAACAAATATCTTGATGTATGTCAATAAGACTAATAAGTGTTGGTTCTGATTATCTGTTAAAACTATTACATTCCAAAATGAAGCTACAAATTGAGTCCCTCCTCTGACCTTGTATAACAAATATCTGTTTTTGTGCCCAATAGTATAGGGGGAATATCATTGCTTTATACTCTGAATTCATAATTATGTGCCTTATTTGCTCTGTTAACCTTGTCTTATTTCTTATACTTTTCCAATCTCTGATATTTCATCTCTAAATTGGAAAACATTTGCAATTAAATGGGACTAGCATAAGAGTCAGATAATGAATGTAAAATTCTTAGCACAGTGATAGACATATAGCTGATATTCATAAATAGAAGTTTTTACTTTTCTTTTCCATCATCCAAAATTTTCCACAACTTTCTAGTGTAAATTTCCATGAATTTTTTTCTTTTTATTATGCCAATCCACAATGATGGTATTGTCTTCTGATCACTTTTATAATTTAAAATCTGCACCACATGAATTTAATTATTATACTCAGTTTTTTTCATGAACTATTTGTAACTTTCATTTACACTAAACTTCATAGTAGAGAGTGAATAATTCTTGGAGAAAGAAATAGTTAGCCAAAATGTATTAGGCTTGTGATCCCTGAGAAGTTATTCAACCTCAGTTTACTCTTCAGTGAAATAAGGGTTGTCGTAGTGCTCCATAGGATGTTTATGATAATATTAAATGTGATAACTTTAGTGAAACCCTCATGTAAACTACCCGACCTAGTGAAGATCCTCAGTATTTGTTAGTTTATTTTCTCCTTCTCCCATCCTTGTCGTACTCAGTCAATTTGTTCCTTGGAGACAGAAAACAGGTCTTATTTACCATGGAACTATTAATATTTAACAAATTAATTTTGTCTTTATGCAGTTGTCAATGTTAACCTCCTTTATCTAAAGTAGTGTTTTTCAAACTTCATTATATATGAGAGTCACTTGAGGATCTTGATAAAATGCAGAGAAAATCCAGCAGGCCTGAAGAGGGGCCCGAGATTCTGCATTTCTAACAAGATGGATATCAGTGATGCTGCTCACAGACTCCGCTTTCAATAGCAAACATTAACTATTATAAATTTAGCCAGAAATCTGTTGTAGCTATAAAAATCATTCCAATGATAGAATAAGTAGGAACAAATCTAAAACAGAGCCATACTAAAGAGTGGAAGAGTGTGTTTTGCACATAGTCATTTTCAAATGATTTCAAATGTTTTAAAGATTTTGTTGTTTTTGATGGCCCAATGACTCCTTTTTTTTGTAACCCTGCCCTCACTTTCATAAGTGATAGCCCTTTCGTTGTCTAACTTTGGCATTAAGTACTTGTTCAGTCCCTACTAGCTTTCTGGAATCTTCTCCTGAGTTCATTCATAGAATCTAGTAACTGGGAACCTGTCCTAACTTGGAGTACCTAGAAACTCAGTTTTTGACAGCCTACATGCAAACATCTTATTTGCAAATACAGCTTCAGAAATGAAGAATAAGGAAAAGAAGAATAAGATAAGGAAAGAGGGAGAATGAATAAAAGGGAGTGTTCTTTCCAAGCTGTCCACAGGTCTGTAACTAGCATAAGTGATCATCCAATTTTGTGGAGGCTTCAGTTATTTCTTTTAACAGATCATCTTGGGAGAGTAAGGACTTTGTGCTGCGGCTTAGCCTGCCAAATTCTACGAGTAAGGTAAGTGCAAGAACCTGAGACCATCCTGGTCAGACCACTGTGACTTTTGACTTCTTCACTAATATTTTGCCTACTTTGATCACTTAACCATTCTTGCTCTACCCCCAAAAAAGTGTAAGATATGACAACATATGTACTTTTATAATTTGCTTTTCTCTCAGATAACATAATAAATTGCTTACATACATGAATTGTGTTTTGATAGCAGAAATTAATTCTTCAGTGTTTTATGAGGTGGCATGAGAGTGGCCTTCAACATGTAGAACATTAGGGAAAAAATGAGAATATTCCATAAAAAAAATTAAAAAGAATATAAAAACCATATGGTAAATATCTTAGTGTTTTTAAAAAACTGTAGTTATAGGCACGATGACATTTTCCCAGGAGATAGTAACTATATTCTTATGTTTTGGATTTCAGAGTTGGGTTGATATGAAATATAGAAAATTATTTAATTGGATAATATGGTTTTTGGTTAGATATTATATTAATTTTGATAATAATAATTCTAGTGTCTCTCACCAGTGATAACTATTGGTTTTAAAATGATTCTAAAGGAACTTCAACTATAATTTATGTAGCCACTCAATTTAGTGACTAACCAGTTCTTGGCAAGAAGCACAAAACACACATTATGATAAAACCGAAAGATTTACTTCATTCTCTTTTTTTGGCAGTGGTGTAGATTATGTTTATTCATTTATTATTTGTCAGTATTATTTAGAAGCAAACTCTTTTCACATGAAAGCAACGTGTATTTCTGATAACTTTTCCAGTCCTTCAAATATAAGGCGGTGGGTAATCTTTTTTATCCAAAATTTAGCAGAACTATATGAAATCAAGGAGATATATTCCATCTCTGCTCCTTAAAGAATTATTTTGAAGAACAAGGTTTTGATGGTCACAATTACAACATAAAATAAATACATGATAATGGATGAAAAAAATAATTGGTCCACAAATGAACAGACAGTAATCATTCTCTGCTTCTATTTCTGAATATTCTGAGTATTCTTATGTGCTGATTCATGAAATTGGTCACAAATGTAATCCAGACTGTTCTATCTCTTTAGCTTTCTTTCTTTCTTGTTTTATTTTATCCATTTCATCATGGCATTTTAAAAATATATAATGTGATATAATGTGGGACAAAGAAAACCCTTTCTTATAGATGCACATTTTACCAGAAAAAAAATAGCAAAGGCCCTGCACAAAAAAACACAATAGAACTACAAATGGCCTCTAAACAGATAAAAAAAAAAATAAAGTTCAACTTTCCTAGTAATTTAATAACAAATGAACAAAAAATATTAATCACAAATGGACCAAAATAATCTATTTTCATAAAATAATGGACTCCAAGATTAAAAAACCTGTCAACCAAATTTCCCACATCGACTGTCTATGTAGAGAGGAAGCAGTGTTACTTTGTATTAATCATATTCTGCAATATTAAGTGACTCATCAGGTGTGGAGCCACTATTCCTGGTTAGTAGGTCTGGTATACTTGGGAATGGCCTCATTTTTAGATGACCTTGTGAGGCTGCCGGAGTGCTTACAAGATGTGATTTTGACCCTCCAGAGTAATCCTGAACTGTCCTTCTCCCTCTTTATCTTACTTTGCCCTTGGTGAATCCCTGGCTATTAGTCTCTTTCTTACTCTCCTTTTTCTCTTAACTCTATGTCAAAGAAGGCTTTTGGTGGACAGATGAATTTTCTTCTGCTCTAGGCATTGGGAAAACTATTAATATGTGCTCTTTGTTTTCTGCTTCTCTCAATTCTTTTCTAATGTCATTGGTGGGTCTTCTCTGGATGGCCCAGCTCTCCCATCTGTGGTAAGATGTAGAATTAGAGTATAGAGTGGTTATTTTGGTGTTATGGAACATACAAAGAGTCCAGCCTAGCTTGCAGGAGTTCTACATTGGGGACAAAGTCCAGACAAAGATAAGTGTTGTGATATTTGTTAGGTGAACACTAAAAAAAAAAAAAAAACATGCACAAAGTAATTTTTTGACTGGGAATAAGATTCGGGTATATTTTTCCCTCATCTAAACAACAGAACAAATATTTTAATGCTATTTACCTATATGTATATTTAAAATGCAAAATATTAGAGGAATCAGTAGCAGCCCTGTCAAAGTGTCTCTAACATTTTTTTCTAATTCTAGAAATAGGTGACATTGTGAAAAAAGGAAGATTGTGAAACACCCATCTAATTGGAAAAGCAATGCACTAAGTATTTGGAGGGTTTCAGTTTATATGGAAAGAGATTTAATGGAAGAAAGGTCATTTGATGAAAGATTAATTATCAAGTCTTCAAAGAAACTTTTAATTTAAAATATGTTTGGGCTGAACTACTATTGAATATAAGTGACTAATACTTAGATTTGATAAAAATTTAGAAAAGAGTAATTCAAAAATACAGTTTAATATTTGATTCATAACCCACTTTAGCTAATGTTTGTTCATCAGCTACTTGGTGTTCAGTGAACAGCTGTACAGAACTTATTAAAATTCAGAACCCAAGACTACTCCCATTATGCATGGTATCATGAACGGAAACAATATGTGATAATCCAAATGAGCCAGTTAATGTGAAGCAGCAAAGACCCACTTAGAAGAAGTGTTTTAATTAAGTGCCACTTAATTATTATAATCAGATTCTAAACAATTTCATAGCATAAATCTCTGTGAATTTCAGTTATTTTTGGTCTATATATACAACAATCAAATAAGGTTATATTAAAAATGAAATGAAAATTTGCTTAGAAATGTCCACATGATCATTTCAAAATTATAATTCCCTAATGTTCACATTTAATTTGTTTGAATTCACAATTATTTGTATACATACAAAAGCAAGACATCAAGGAAAACACAAGTATATTACACTGTATAAAATATTCTTTTGTTTCCGTTGTTGGTTATTTTAAGGTGATAGTGGAAGTGTTCTTTTGCAAAGCTTTCTTTCTGCATAAACTTTTTTTTAATATGAAATTCCAAAAAGTGATCGAGATAGCTTTTTTAAAAATTGACCTTAAAGTGCTTTGCAAATAAATTCACAAATCTATTGAGAATATGTTAGACATAACTAAATATCAATGGGCTTAAAGTTAAGAAAACTTTGCTCTTTGGGAATATTCAAATTTTCTAAAATGTACACCAACAAATTCAGCAGGCTGTTTTTTTTTTAACCTGAGTCTCTTGTTTCTGATATTCATGAGATGGGTTGTTATCTGCTGCAAATATCAATCTCTAAGCATGTGCTATAAATGGTATAAAGTCAGAGCAAGAATAAGCATAACTTCAAAAAAGAACTGAAGATAATGATAAAATTAGAAATGTAGAATATAATCCAAGTGTGGGAAAAATTTAAAACATAGAAAGCAATCTTCCATATAAATATTTTCCCTTACACAGTTTACAGTTTATTGGTATAAATAACACTAGTGTTAGGTAGATAGCAAGGGATTCCAGGTCTCCTAGGGATGAAAGTAAGTGCTGTTGCCCCCATCTTGGTCCTGCCTAACCCTAATTTTTCATACCTGGGGGAGGAGGGAATACCCTATGAATCTGCCAATCAGAACTTGGTGTGCCAGCTGCCAAAGACTGCAGGGAGTCTCTAGCCCATGGGCCAAGCCACACGGGTACCAAAAAGTCCGGAAAGTGACCTAGAACCCACATGTGTAGTTAAGGCCCAGGTCATGTGACTCTCAACTGTCCACTGAAAGTGGTTCCATGGTGACCTCTGAACCTCAAGGGAGGTCCCTATTCAGGCACTATAAAATAAGACTGAAGACCATAGCCAAGCTCTCTCTCTTTGCCTGCCCTGCTGCAACAATGGGTCCGGTCATCATCCATGGCGTATGTACCATGCTCTGTAAACTTACATCTTGCTCTTGCCCTATAATCCTATCTGTCTCTCCTCAATAAATCTGCATTTTCATGCTTGCCTAACTTTGGCATGTCAGATCATTCTTTAGCCATGAGCACACCAAGAACTGACAATTTCAGACTGAAACCTAACACTAGGACAAAAGTCTGGTTAAAAACAAATTTCTAAACCCTAACCCCTGGCCTAATTCAAATTCAAAAGTGACACACTTATTTCATATAGTGACTTTAAAATTTACATTTTCTTTCCATATTCTTTTACATTTAGGATCTCCTTCTATATATACCTCAGTATACCTTTTGCCTGTTACTGTGGCCATTATTCATTCAAATGAATCTGTAGAGGGGGCACCTTCCTAAATATATAGTTAAACTGGCCATACCTTAGGTGCTGTGCTTGAACTAAAAATAAATGCTTAATAAATTGGCGGTGGAAGATGGGGTGATTGTAATGCAAAAACTTTTATGATTCATGGTAACCCAGCCTCTGCCCTCCCTCCATTACCTCCTTCCTTCCTTTCTTATAGTCCTCACATTTTTTTCTCTTATGCCCTTTCTGCTTCACTATTCCATTTTTAAGGACCCCTGTGATAACATTTGCCCAACTGAATCACCAAGGATAATTTATTTATCAGCTTAGTTGCTCTTTGCCATGATGTATTTACAGGTTCTGGACATGTGGAGGAGAAGGCATTCTGCCCACCAAAATGAACACTGCATTCATTACACTTATTTTCCAGATACTACCACAAATCCTTACGTGATGTAAAATTGAAAGAAGGTATTTTATAAAACCAAGCAGGTGGAATTTTTATTAATTGCTTTAAAAATTTATGAGTTATTTAAAATGTATTAAAGACAGATACTATTTTCTTGGTTTTTAAATAAAATAATTTGTGAGATATAGCCACTAACGTGGTACTTGACTAGGAAAGGTAAGTCATCACTAAAAATAATAGGACACCAAGTTTATTAGAAGCCAGATATTGCATCTGAAGTTGAAATCTCTACTAACTGGTTTTCTTTTGATACCAGGTGCATTATATACTTCATAGGCAGTACTTAAATCATAATAAGACCCTAAGTAATATCACTTATGTCATAGTAGGTCTTTAAATATATTTACATAACAAATAACTTCTGTTTATTGGAGTTTTATATTAGAAATACATTTCCACAAAAATTATTATGACTTATTGTTATAATAATTATCACATTATTGTCATCCTCAGGTTTGTATTAGGATGTTTGAGGAAAAGATACTATATTTTATTCCTTTTGTATTCTCAACACTCAGAATAAGAGTAGGTAGATATTTTGTGGTCCTCAATACATTTAGATTAAATAAATTAACATCCAATTGATAAATATTTACCTAATGATTTTTACAGTGTTCTCCTAGTTTTTTGTTGTTGTTGTCACATTTAGTAAGAATAAGTAAAAATAGTTTAAATTAAAGGTCAATGGAGAGATAGATATTTTAAGAATATTTTTTCAAATAGTTGGTACAGGACATTTTGAATCAGAAATTTTCTAATTAGCATCAGGAAAGCAAAAACTATGCCTCTTACCCTCATGATGACTTCAGAAATGCAGTTAACATATATGAAAGATAAGTAAATTCTAATTATCCTTGTCTATCAGCCAATTATTTCTATAAACTTAAACTCATAAAAATATCTTGACAACCCTATTATTTAAAGTTGTCTTCTTAAAAGCATAAATTGTTTTCTTTTTTTTTATTTCAGCATATTATGGGGGTACAGATGTTTAGGTTATATATGTTGCCCTTGCCCCCCCGCCCCCAGTCTGAGCTTCAAGCGTGTCCATCCTCCGGATGGCGCACATGGCACTCTTTGTGTATGCACCGTCCCCTGCACCCCCCTGCTCGACATCCAATAAATGTTATTCTTATATGTGCACTTTTGTGTTGATCAGTTAATACCAATTTGATGGTGAGTACATGTTGTGCTCGTTTTTCCATTCTTTTAAAATATAGTCTAATATAAATTTTATTTTTGTAAAAATATGACTATATATTAATTTTACCTTTAAAAATGTTAAAACTTATCTCATGGAAATAATGTGAAAAATATGAGAGAGATGGAGAAAGTACTGAGTAAATCATAAGTTAAATTACTTCCTAAGCTCTGCTTAGTAGGGCAAGCTCAATTATCAGGAAGTTCCTCATTGTTATTCTGCAAAGAACCAAATATCTGCCTTCCTTTTGCATTTGTTATAAGCAGATAATAAACTAAACTTGCTACGAAGCAAAAAGTTATGCCTAATGTCTCACTCATGATTTTGAACACAAACTGAACCTTTTCTTTTATAATGTTTCTTAAACTAAGTGATAAGTATATAATCTTAAGTGTTTGTGACCATTGTGCTCATTTGTTAAAATGCCCAGAATTCATTTTTTCTGTTTTTTATTTGTTTTTGTTTCTGTGTTTGTTTGTTTGTTTGTTTGTTTTTTTGAGACAGAGTCTCTCTCTGTTCCCTGGGCTAGAGTTCCTTGGCATCAGCCTAGCACAGCAACCTCAAACTCCTGGGCTCAAGCAATTCTCCTGCTTTGGTCTCCCAGAGTGCTAGGATTACAGGCATGAGCCACCACACCTGGCCAAAAAGTGTTTTTCAATTATAAAAGTAATATTAACACTGAAAAGCCATGCAAACTCTAAAATGAATTAAAAAGAAGATAGCAAAAAAAAAAAAAAAGCAAAAAAACCCTAAAAATTCTGTTATCCAAATATTCAAATCCATTTAGATATTTTCCTTTATGTGCATAGCAATTGCTAAGTAATTACATATTATATGATGTTAGGTACCCAAACAACATATCCAAAAATGTGTGGATGCATTTTCATGGCAGTAACTGTAGATCTGCGTTATCATTACTCTATGTCAAGAGTTTTGTTGTGTGGCTGTGGCATTACTGCTTTAACCAGCCATGAACCAAGCCCCAAACAATTTAGTTAAATTGTTTCCAAAATTTTAAATTATGAAGGGTCCTGAGAGATGCACACATCCACCATGATTGTCCAGTTTACAGTTAGCACAATGTCTAAAAATGGAATTAATTGTTCAAAAGGTATGCTTTTATAAAATTGGGTTAGGTATTAGGTATATAACAGTTTTATCTATTTCATTACTCTTGCCAAAAACTTAGCTTTGTTGTGCTAAGCTTTTCTAATATGTTTTTTCCCAGTTATGTATTTCAGTTTTGAAATTCATTATTTATATACTCCTGGCTTCTTTTGTACTGTTTTTAATTCCTCTCTTACTGCCCTCCCCTGCTTCTCATGATTAATATTTAGTACAGCATGATATTTATGAATATGGACTACTGGACACCTAGATTTTAATGCTAGTTCTGCTATTTGCTAACTCTCTGATGGAGAATGGATTTTTTCACTTCTCTGTGCCTCAATTTCCTCATCTGTACAGTGGGAATAATAATAGCATTTATCTCAGATAAATGATATCTCAGATAAATGATAGCTCAGATAAATTTATCTCAGATAAATGATAAGAGTTAGTAATAATTATAAGTTCTTAGATCAATATCTAATACAGTAAACATGTGGTACATGTTAGCTATTATTGTTGTCTGTTATTTAAATATAATAAAGAAAACATTCAAGGTATATGTTTTCTTTTGAGTTCTCCAAATCTCATAGCTATTTCTTCAAACTGTACTTATTCATATAACTTCTTATTAGTTTATAGTTTTATTTTTATTATTTAGACAAGGATTTGGTAGGAGAATGTTTTCTAGAAGTTGAACTTTTTGGTTCACATTTTAATAATTCATTAAAATTTTATGTATTTTCATCAAAGAATATAGCCTGTGAATTCTTTATTTAAAACAAAATTAAATTTATTTTTGGTCAAGTGACTGATTTATTTTTTATGCTTGTTCCATGGATATAAGGAATTACTTCACGAGTATAAGGAATTATTTCATGTGAGAAATATTTAAGCTTGTTAGCAGTGATTGGAACATCCAAATCCTCCGTAGCTATTCTATTTTGGTAAATGAGATTTGTCAAAATTCAGAAAGAGATGTGTTGAACTCTCCCAATTATAATTATTTTTCAGAAATAAATTATCTTTAGAAAATTTGCTTTGCATAGTTATTTGATATCTTATTCAATATATGAAGGTTTAGGTCTATTACAGTTTCTTGAAAATTTAAACTTTTTGAATCATTATGTATTATGTCTTTTTCCCTTGTTGAATGTTTTGTCCATAAATGCCACTGTGCTGTAAATATTTCCAGGACTATTTTCTGATCTTTATAGTTGTTTAGGAATCTTTTGCCCATCTTTTATTTCTAAGTTGTTTTTATCACTTTATTTTATTTTATTTTTTGTAAACAACATATGTGGAGATTTTGTTTCTGCTCATTCTAACAATTATCCATCTCTAATCAGGAAATTCTGCCTGCTTATGTTTAGTGTAATAAATGATATAATTGTTTTTATTACTTGCATTTTCTTTTATGTTGACTATTTATTTTACTTTCCTGTTGTTTTCTTTTTCTTTTTTATTCTTTTTCTGGCTTTAATATACTTGTATTATTCTCCTTTTTTGCTTGCTAATTATGTTCTGCTATACTTTTCAATGCAGTAGTACTTATCTTTCCATTTGAATAATCATAATTTAATATATTGTTCTTCTTTATTATTGTCATACAAACAAGTGATGTAGCTCTGATCACAAGCCAAGATAAAAGCTTTAGAAATCATTAACTTACTTCACTTTTCCTATCTTATGTCTCCTATGTTATTTGGGATAAACGAGGCTATGCTCTGAGGGGAAAATGCCCAAATCACAGTTGTTCAGCATATTAAAGTTTATTTTTCACTTATGCAAATTCTGTAGGCACTTTAGCAGCTCTAAAGGGAGGCTCCCTCTGAGTGGGGAGTCAGTGATGTAGGGTGTTTGCATCTTTTGATTCTACCATGTCAACATATGGCTTCTTCAGTTGTTATGGCAAAAGGAAGGAGCTGAAGCTTCAAAGAATGTGTTTTTATGCCTCACTTCCACTCACATTTCAATGAACTGAATTAATCACATGGTTCTCACCTAATTGGCAAGATGTCTGTAAAATATTGTGTTCACACACACACACACAAGAAATGATATGAAAATGTAGTATTGTCTCTGCTTACCTTCCCACCCTTCTAAATTCTGAATTTCTTGAAATAACTTAAAACTTTTGATTTCTGGATAATATTGTTCTCCATACAACTCTTTGGTCTCTAAATGGTTGCATAACATTTTTTGTAAGGAGATGGGAATGAGAAAGAAAAGATGTTTTTCTTAAGGAGAAAAAATAGGTTTATTTATTAGAAATAGGGAGAATTAAGAAAAATAAAAAGCTACTGGGGAGGATACCACAGATGGTTTACAATTTTCACCCAAAAAGTGATGAGTAAAGAACATAGAGTTCAACCAAATGGAACAAGAAGTCCAAGTGCAGATCCCACTCCCAATGGCCTTGGTTGCAGGTTTTTCCCCAAGTCAGTGATGGTTGGGTAAGATAAGTTCCATGCAAAATACAAAACAGGCTGTAGGGGTACTGCATTGGAGGTCTAACTAGCTCTGCTTTAGCATAATTCCAACAAGAAGTATGGGAGGGCTTCAGAGAAAAGGTGAAATTTCAGTCAGTGCTTTGGTGTTGTAAATAACAAGAATTTTTTAAGCCTGGGAGCTTGAGAACTTCTTGGTTACTGAAGAACTATTGTATCTCACATCGTATGGTTCATATCAGCATACATGAACAACTGCTGGTGGACTTAAGTCATGCATGAGGAAACTCTGGGACTGGGGGTAGTAGAATTTGTGATTTAGCTTGCTGTTTTAGCAAGTGGCTCTTGCTACCTTGAATTCTTTATCTGCTACCAAGATGACTGAGCCCATCCCAAGGTGATCTAGTTAGTAGAGAAACAAAAATTGGTTTTGAATGCTTGTCATATGCATTTGCACACTCACATATGCACTCTCATGTACATATACATACAAGCATAGATGTTTGTGCTTATTATCTTCTTTATTTTTTAGGACAATTTCTTATTCAATTTTTACATAGTTAAAAGAATGTATCAAGTATGTACTGGCTGTAGGGACC
>RJWJ010013216.1:0-40350 GCA_004363605.1 Indri indri
ACCATCTGGTTGTGTTTCCAGGGCTTCTTTTTTGATGGTGGGAAAACCAGGAGCATGGCTGTGGATAAAGGCTGGATACTCTTCACTGGACAGAACTCCTGGCCCTGTCCTCCCACAACTCTGGGGTCTGCGCATCATCTTCCCTCCACATGAAATCCCTTCCCTGCCCTGGCCACTGGGAGAATATTAATTTTCTGTAAATCTCCCTGGGTGTGACTCTAAGAAGGCTAGCATCTTTCATGCCATACTGTCCTTATTTGTTTGCTTAGTTCTTTATCTAAAATATAAAGTCATAAGTTTCATTGACACTGTCTTAGACCTTCATCCCTGGCATGGCAGATGTTCAATAAAGATTGAATAAATGAATGGGGTAGACAGACAACATTTTTATCACCCCTCTCTGTGTTTCAGGATGACATGCAACTAATTCTTGCCTGAGCATGGGAGACAATTTAGCTCATGGGATGTTACTGCCTATGTTAGGACAAAGGCCAGCAGTGGACTGGTTATATGAGGCTATGTTGTTGATCAGAGTTCTCGTGCAGTTTTGGCACAGAAGAGGAAAGATGACAGACTGTCCCCTGCTCAACTAGCAGTTCCTTTACCATGATAAAATCTTTCTTAAAGTAGAAATGCCTCCCGGAGGGGTTAAGTCTGCTGATGTTTCGGTGACATTAATTTTACTTGTATTGGTTATTGTTATCTTAATCATTATTTCAGTGTTAGATTTCAAACTACTTTCCTCCTGAGGTGATCTCTTTGAGGAGAACAAAATGAGGAGTGGAATAGGGTACTGGTGTGGAGGACAGAGAAATCCTGTGGGGAAGCCACCACCTCAGGGAGACCTCTCCCCGTGATGAGTGCCCCTGTACGGAGGTTGCGGGCAGCCAGCAGCAATATGAGGTCATGGGGGCTGTGATGGGTGAGAACCCCAGAGGATGGAACAGACAGGGAGGAGGGAGAGGGAGGATCAGAGAAGAACTTTATCTTTCTGATAGTGAAGACAACTTTGCAAAGGAAGATTCTCTTCTATACCTGATGCCTGGGGTAGGGCAAGGCTTGTCAGTGAAATGACAATATTTGTCTGTAATTGTGAATAGTTACCCTTGAAGAGGAGGTCCTCTGCTAAGCATAAATGGTGTCCAGCACCTAGGAGGTATTAATGAATGTTAGAGTAACCTATGCTCAAAGATGCCTTAATTACCTGAAACATGACTCATCAGAAGCCCCAATTAACTGGTAGGTTTGGGACAATCTGCAATTAACATAAAGCAGCAAGAGAGAACCAGTGGCATCTAGGATTTATAGTGGCCGCTTGTAGGGGCTGAACTCTAGGTTTAGCAAATTGCCTTCATTGCTTACATCTTACTAATGAGAACCGTGGAGTCTTCCCAGATTCTCATTCATCGAAGTTAGATATTCTGGTGAAGGTGAAGCTGGAAGACGATGAGACTGTTCATTGAACAAATGCACCAGAACTTGCACACACGGGTGGGTTTACCCACTCAGTCAAAGTAGCTGATGTAGGAACCTGAACTATGGTTTTATCCAGGTAATCCCCA
Source organism: Indri indri (assembly GCA_004363605.1). Lineage (NCBI taxonomy): Eukaryota > Metazoa > Chordata > Mammalia > Primates > Indriidae > Indri > Indri indri. The sequence continues at coordinate 1,563 of RJWJ010013216.1, forward strand.
GGGTCCTGTCCTTACCCATCAGGGTCTATGAGACTTTCTTCTGAATATCTCCAATGGATTCAAATCCTCTTCTGGTGACAGTGGATGGGATTTATGAAAACATCCCACTGTGGCTGGGTTTCAAGTTTGAGGAAGAAGATAGTTGAGCAATCTGTATAACGTCAATTTTGATACAGGATGCATGACTTTGACAGACAAAGCCATAGAGGTCCTCACACCTGGATTAATCATTGGCATTGTGAACTCAGCTCACCACACACCCCAAGGCTCCTTCATGGTCCAGGAAGGGCACATTCTGAAAAGCTCCCAGCTCATGTACTATCCCTGCCCTGGCAGCACTGCTGTGGTGCTCTTGATGGCAGCCCAAACAGCAGCTGGCATCAAGACCTTCTCTGCACCTCTTGAAGAAAACAGACGAAGCACAGTCCAGGGGAGATTTTGGACTGACACTGTTGAATAATTATGTGCTCCTGTAGAGCCTGTGGGAAGGAGGTGTTTTGCCGCAGAGTAGAGAAAGCACAGTGAAACATGGGCTTTGCGTTTGCAGAGCTGGATTTGAATTCTGACACTAACTGGCTCTTGTGAATCATGAGATCCCTTGGGGCCTCAGTTTCCTCACATGTTAGATAGAGATAACAACTGCAGAGGGCCACTAAGAGGATGAAGGAGAAGACATGGAAAATGCCCAGCACATAGTAAGCCCTTCCTGTGACCAACTCCCTCTTGTCCTTCATAGTTTTGCTTAGACATGCCTTCCTTCAGGAAACCTTCTCCTCCTAAGTCTGTTAGGCACCTCTTCCATAGACCCCATTCTTTCTCCCACAGCCCTTAGCACACTTCAAAGCATTTGTTTTCTAACCTCTATACACCATGTAAACTCTCTTATTCTGCAATACCTGGCACAGTGCCTGTCACACAGTCAGTTCCCCATACTCAATATTTGTTGAATGCATAAAGTAAATGAATAAACAGTAGATAGTATGTGTTCCAGTCTTTTGATGACTGGGAGAAGAGGCTCTGTACTGTGGCAGAACCAGTCTGGACATAAGATTTTTATGGGTCTAATTTGGTACTGCCAAACCACAGAGTTCTGGGAATGGTCACCCAGGTGAGGCAGCTGGGATGTGTCAGCCTGACCCCAGACCCACTTACCCCCTTCACTCTGGCCAGGCAAAAATAATACTTTTTTTTATACTGCAAGTATTAAAATGGTTGGTGCCTATGGTCAGTGGTCAATTGGGTTGGCAGAAGGAAATTTAGGTGTTTTCTTTTGAGTCTTCTTTAGAGGTTAGTGGATAGAACTGTTTATTTCTTGCTTCTACTCATTGGGTTGGAAGAGGGATACCGCTGTCAGACTCATGTCAGTATTGAAGAACCTTGCCCTGGGCATGTATCAGGAATTGCAGACATTTTGATCTGTGCTTATCAGATAGCAGTATGTGTGGGGAATGGATGTAGAGTCAAATGACCCATGTTTATGTGACATCTCACGCCTGCTGGCTGATTCCCTAATCTTTCTGACCACCCAATCTTCAGTCTCAGTTTCCTTGTCTGTAAAGTGGACACAGCAGTACTGATTTCACAGGCTTGTGTGGAGGTAAGAAGTCATGTAAGATAGTAATGTCTGGTAGTTGCACAAGTTGATTCAATGAACATTGATGAAGCAATTTCTGTCGTGGCAGGTACCGAGAAACTTGGCACTCCTCTGTTGCTCTTTCCTACAATGAAATCAGCTCTCAAGCCCCGGGTTGGCTTATATGTAAATAGAAAAATAATATGACCAAAGTAAACAAAAGTGGGAAATTGCATTTGTATAATTTAAAAATGGTTTATTTTTTAAAAATTCAAGTCATTTGTTTTCATTCAAGCCATTTCCTCTTGATTTGAGTGGATTATTGTTTTGTTGTAATTGCACTTTGCTTAGAGTTTTCCCCATTCATTTCAAGACCAGATACCATTCTTTTGTTGATATAACCACTGACCTTATTAAAAGTTTGTCCAGATAAATCATGATTTTTAAGATAAGAGGGACACTAACACAAACATGGAAAGCTGGTCACCATATGGAGGCTGGGATAAGCAAATGCTCTACAATTGGTTAATGGGGGCACATTTTAGCCTACAGTTCTGATTTGTCTTTTCAATCCATTCGCAACCCCACTAGGAAATGGGGAGGGGCTGAGAGTTTACTTGCAGATTTGTACAGAGTGTTACATTTTAAAGAAATTTCCAATGCGTTTTGATTCAGACAAGCTTTTGCTGGCTGAGAAATCATGTGATGCACCCAAAATACTTTTGCAGAGTGTGGTGTTGAGTGCCATTTTATTCCCCTGAACTAGAAGTTCAGTACAAAAGGCCAGGATTGAGAAATGCAGTCTGACATTTTATGTACTTACATATATCTCACTTACAGCTGCGCCACTCCTGAAAGTTAAAGTTTTCCAAGTATAATTGGGGAGGAGGGTGGAGAAACCCTCAAAGCCTAAGAGGTGCAGAGGCATCTCATTTTTAGGCAATTCAGACTTTCCATTCTTTTATTATGTGTCCCTGATGGAAAGCTCTTTAATGTTAAAAGTAAATAATGTCCTTTAAGCTATAGCACTCAGATTAGTGAGTTTAAATGTTATTGTGTATTTGTAACCACAGCCAGATTATTTGATAATGCCTGTCTCTATTATCAGAGAGCACTTGGAATACTTTTCTCCTATTTTATGAAATTTTGTTTCATGAGAGGAGATAGATGTTTTAAAATATGATAATGAGTTTATAAAACTTCAGTTTCAGATGTAAAGAATGGCTGTTTGTAAAGAATGGCTGTTGAGGAGAACTGAGCATCCCAAAGCAGAAAGGCTTTTACTACTACCATCCAGGTTGACCTGCTTTTAAGTAGCAACAGATGAGTCTTTTTGATCTACATGAGGAGGAGTGAGTGTCCTCTGTTGAAATGTAATTGTTTTAATTCTCTGCGCTTGTATTAATTTGCATATTTATTTGTTGAAAATGTAATTATCTTATTGATCTGCAATTCTCAGGATGCAAGAGGAATTTCCTATAATCCTTCCCTCCTATCAGAGCCTTACATTCCACTCTTTTATTTGCATGTGATTAAGTCATAGGCATCTAATACAGAGTCACCTTCCACTAACTAGCAGAGTAAGACTGCCCACTTTACAATTAGTCAATAACTTGAGTTACCACGTCCTACAGATTTCTGCTTTGCAGTATCTCTTGCCCCTGCTGCCTCATTCATTTCCAGCACCACTCTGCCAGCCCAGGCTCTGATCCATGCATGACTAGACTAACTGCTCATCTCCCTAAAGCAGTTCTTTCCTCCACAGTGATGTCAAATTGATTTTCCTAACATTGGTACTTTACGTCTTACCACTTCCTGCTTAAAGCACGGCATGGTTCCTCATTGGCTGCTGGCACAGCAGCCAGGTCCAGGTTGAAAATATGTGTTTTGTGGGAACATTCTGCTTTTGGGAAAACTTTCTTCTAATGTCTTTGCCTGCCAAGTATAAGCCTTTCATTGTAATGTGCTGTGACTTGCTAATGATTGTTGGACGGTGCAGGTGAACTACCTTGTGTCATCTGGTCATGATGGCAGGCCACTAGGAGGCTCCAGGCAGGCTGGATTCATAACTGTGACCTTAGATCTCATAAGGGAGGGGTTCACTGAGCCAGATGGGATTCATTCTCTACATCTTTTCCCCCTGAACACTATACTTTTTGTGAGAGAAAAAAGCAAATAACAGGAAGTAAAAAATATAATAGATTCTCATTACTCATGGTAGCTATATTCTATGAAGTTAGGTGAATCGTGAATTAGCAAATACTAAACCATTGTGCCTAGGGGAAATACAAAGTTTTGGTTCCTGCAAGCCTTTGGTCACAACATTTTTGTCAACTGGTCAGTGCATAGCCTGGTTTTATGTATGTTTCTTTTTAAAAGACATTTCATATTATTGTTGATTCATTAACATTGACCTCATGACCAGCAGCACTGTAACTCATGCCTGAACAAAGCTTATCTAATGTACATATTTTCTCTGTAAGGCACATAACAGCCTTCTTACATAGTACTGCACTTGTGGGCCATTTTAAACAGCAAAGTTGCCAACAGAAAGCACAAAAAATGCAAAAAAAAAATTATGGCACTAACTATACCATGAAGAGAAAGCTTGTTTACACTATAACTGAAACAAGAAGGCAGAGCATCACCTTGTTTGACCTCAGTTGGGAACATGCAGCTCAGATTCTTTGCCTATTCTGTGCAGGCATATGTTTGCAAATGACTACAAAAGTGGGGCAAATAATTATTTGGGGATTATAAATAAATTTTAGTGAATAGATGAATTCAGGAATATGGATTCCACAAATAATGGGGATCTATGATATGTTAGCCTTGTCAGCTTTCATGGATGTCTGTAACTTGGCAGAAGTTGATTATTCCAGATGCCATTTAACTCACCTTCTCACTATGAGATTCTATTATTGTCTTGGGAGTAAAAAACCAATCAGTTCAAATGTCTGTACCTTTTACGTCTAAAATGCAGCACAGTGAGGAGATATTCAGAAAGATGATGGGAAGACACAGGAAGGTCCCTTCTAAGGCTTGCTCTTCTCATGGCTGCAGGATGACTGCGGCAGTTCTGAGCATCCCATCCAGACACAACAAAAGAGGAACTGTTTCTTCCTCTGTGTGTCTTCTATTAATATTAGTGAAAAATACTTCCCTGAAGCATTTCGAAAGATTTCCTCTCACATCTCATTGTCTAGAAATATATCACAAGTCTATCCATTCACTGGTAAGGGTAAGGAGATCATCATAATTGACTTAAACCAATCCTGATTCACTCCCTTGGACCAGGGCTGCACACACTTCTTCTGAAGCACATGGCTTTGTAGAGAAGGTAATTTTGAACAAAACTGGGGCTCTGTCAGGAGAGGAAAGGGAAATGGATTTGGAATAATCAGGCAGAGCCTAACATACTTAGTAAAGGAGTGTGCACTAATATATGGAAGAATTTTGATCTTAAATTGGGTTGTGCATTACTTTTAGTTAGAATTTCTAGCATCCAGCAGACTGCCAGGCCAATTTTGCAGTGCCCTTCTGTATACTTAACTTCTCCCTGGAGGGAATCTTCGGGGGGTCAGTCTTTCTTCAGACACATAAGAAAGAAATTCTCGTTAGAACAATGGGAGAGAATTGTGGTCAAGAACTTAAAGGACTTAACTTGCTATGGTAGAATAAAACAGGGTGCCAATATGTGCTACTACTCCCTTTGAAATATGGAGTCTGATTGCCTGCCTTTTGAGTTGGGCCGATTTTTGCTGATTCCTGATCAATGGAGTATAATTAAAGTTCTGAGACTTCTGAGGCTAGGTCATAAGAAATCTTTCAACTTTCTCCCAGACCTCTTGGAAAACTTGCTCTTGGAATCTAGCTACTATAGTATCCCATGGAGAAGAACCAGGGTCCCTAGATCACAGCATGGTTGAGTTCCCATCTTCCTATCTGATAGCCAGCATTAACGTGCCAGGCACATGCATGTGCCATCGTGGAAGTAGATTGCCCAGCCCCGGGTGAGCCTTCCCAGCTGTTGCCTCATGGAGCAGAAATGATTTATCTTCCCTGAGTTCTACCCCAAATGCAGATTCATGAGCAAAATAAATGACTATTTTTGTTTCAAGGCACTACATTTTGGGGTGGTTTGTTATTCAGTCATAAATAACCAGAACACTTACCACAAGAGAAAGCTAGACTGCAATAATTCTAGCTGGATGCTTCAGAAACCAAGGGGCCTTCAGTTAGACTTTTATTAATCACTGTCTTCCCAGTGTGGTGCTCAAAAATGCTTGAGTGAGTGAACAAATGGCCATTTCCCCCTTGCTGCCTTCAGAATATTCAGGGAACAAGAAGAAACTTTCAGGCTATTCTTTTCTAGGAATATGATTTCAAGCTTTAGTTCTGATTTTTTGGAACATCCAGAAAAATCCTAGAATCATAGGGTTGAAAGGGAGCATGTGCAATTTGTCAGCCTGCCCCAGGGTTACATGGCACTTCATTCATACGCTTCCCAGTTGGTTTTATTGCCTCTTTAACTTTTCTCTTGAAAATCTCCAGAGAAGGAAAGCGTCGAATTTAGCTTTTGTGACCAGTGAGTCATTGATATTAGTCAAGGAGACAGAGAAAAAAACCCGTTTTTCCTTAATTTAAAACAAATAAAGATTTTTATCTATTCTTTTCCCTTTCTATTTCCACATTTTATACAATGAAGTCCACTGTGTTTTGGAATAATTTTCCAACAGGTTACAGAATTCCCATTTCTTCTACAGGGATATTTATAACAGTCCACAGTGCAGAGCACAGCCCTCTCTGGAATGTGGTGGTCCACCTCAGTGGCTACTGGATTCCAGGTTTCTGTGATAGGGGCATTGCCTTGAGTGGCAAGGCATAGCAGATATCACAGAAACAAATGTTAGGGTTAAATTTGCTACTTGTCTGGGCATCACCTTTAAATGCCTAGGCATGTAGTGCTCACTACCAAGATGACCGGCCTCTTCAGAACTCTTCAGATGTATTCTATACATGGAGGACATTTTTCTTTAAAGGGAAAATTATGCCCAATAGAGATGTGTGTGTGTGTGTGTGTGTGTATGTGTATGCATTTGCTAAATATTCAAATACCTGGGCCTCCCTATAAACACAGTGAATCAGAATGGCAGTGGGGCAGGAATTTGCTTTTCTAATAAGCTTCTCCAGTAATTTAAAGGTCCGGACACCTTCTTCCCCTGCAGGAAGACAGGTGGTTTGTGAGCAACCATCTCCAGTAAAAAAAGCCTTCAGGAGGCACTGAGAATTGAACATCCCACCTTCTGTTCTCAAAATGACTTGTCAGGAAGTAGAACTAAAGAGAGGTCTTTGGGATTCCATAAGTGGTGTCTGATAGAATCTTAGAACTGGAATCTTTAAACTCTGGATCCATCATTTTCTGTTTTAAACTTCTACCAATGATGTTCTTATGCAGAAGACCTGTTCAATATAGTTTTTGAGCATCTTCAAAATATTGCATTATTATAGACCTTGTCTTACCTAGGGGTGAGAAATCAAAGGTAATGGGTATTTGTCTGTTTAAGATAATACTTTGACACTTCAGGGGTTGGCGTTAGAGTATTTTGTTCCCTATGATGTAATGACAACTTTTGTTTTGAAAAACATTGTGGTAGATTGTTACAAAATGGCTCCCAATAAATCACACCTCCAAGAATTGAACCTGGGCCGGTCTAATGACTTGCTTAACACTGTACAAGTTCCGGGGCTGTGTCCACTTTCATTCTCTTGCTGCCCGGCCATGTAAAGAATCTGAGACTGGCCTCCTTGAGAGTGAGAGGCCAGGGGGAGAGAGAAGCCCTGGAGGACCAATGACCACAAGCCGTGAGAGAGCCTCAGCTGTTCCAGCTGTCACAGATGAGGTGCCAGGTGTGTGAGTGGAGCCATCTTGGATTTGCTAGCCCCAGTTCATCTGCCAGTGGACTGCAGAGGCACCAGTGAGCCCAAAGAACTCATGGAGCTGAGACAGGTGACCCTGCTGAGCCCATCCTAGATTACAGAATTATGAGCAAATCAATAGTGGTTGTTTTAAGTCACTAAGTTTAGGGGTGATTTGATACATAGCAGCAGGCAACTGTAACAAACATGGTGGGAAATGTGTCCTCTGTATCACATGACACTGCAGGGCAGTGGGAAGGAAGGAAGTATCATGGAACAGCTGAGCAAGGTGGCGCTCTGCTTCCTTTTTCTCTGAGGGATTGATGACTCTGTCTTGTGCATACTTCTATTTGGTGTTAATAATATTGTAATTTTATTTGTTTCTAGGTCGCTCCTACTGTAATGCAAGTTCTTTGTAGAAGGTGCCATATTTCAGTCTTTCTGTAATTCTAGTGCCTAACAGTGTTGGCCACGTAGAAGTTACTCCAAAAATGTCTGTCAAAAACAGTAACCAAAAAACCCACAAATCACCAAAAAAAAAAAAACCAAACCAAAAAAACCCCAAAAAACCCAAAAGAAATGATGTGCTAGTCTATTTTGTCAAGGAATAGAAAGGAAAGGGGGCACCTTTTAATACCAGCAAAGAAGATTCTAGAGAAAAGGGAAAAATTGGTTGTTTCTTTTGAATTAACGATTTTTTGTTTTTTGAGTTGAACTGTGTTTGTCTTTCCTTTCTATTTCATTTCCAGGATGTTTAGTGCTTCCTGTATTAATCCTTCTCTCTGTGGTAATTACCCTGCTACCTAGAAAAAGGATATAGAACTTCAGGGTAGAACTTCCATCTCCATGATTTAATTCCATTCATCTTATTTGACTGATAGGAAGAGACTATTTAATCTGTGTCTATAAACGGGAAAATACAACAAATATTTAAATGTCTTTAGTGGCAATATCTTGTAAGGCCACAAAATGAATGTGACTCCACTCTTGAAAGCTGGTATGTGCACATGAATATGTTTGTGTGTCTGTGGCTGCTTTAGATAGCTTCGAGTTTATTTTTAAGTGTCTCCTGTACTGTTTCCCTCTTTCCCTCTTCGTTTCTATTTTTGTCTGTCTTTTATTTTCTGTCTTCCTTTCTAAACACCTGTTTTGTCTCTTTTCCTTATTTAGCATTAAAATCAGCCTGCAGTAGATCTTTTATTAATTATATTTATTATAAATGATTTGTGCTTCTTGCTCTTAATCTAAATATTAAGTAAATAAACATTATACAGTTATCTCTTTTGAAACTCCTCAAATTATAAGGAAGTTTTTTTTTCCTTAGATAACCTTAACTGATTGCTTTTCTACGGGTGGTGGCCTTCAATGTTAAAAAATGTTCTTTCTACTGGGTGAGACCCTGAATATGATGCTTTTAAGGGCCCATTTCCTCTTTCCAGTCATCTGGAATTTAGTAAATGGGGAAAGACGAATGAAGTTTGGATCTTACTCAGAAGCCCTCAGAGGACTTTCCTGCTTCAGTTTAGGGCCAGGACCCTGTTGGAATGGAAGCCCCGATGACACTCAGCCTTGGGCTCGCTGGCTTTTCTACAGACTGGTCAGCAGCTTCTTGGAGGCCGCTCTCCGCCTCGCCTCTCGAGCCTCCTCAAGTGTGGAGCAGGGCTTTCCATTGCTGTCTCCTTTATTCCCTTCCCCCAGGGCAGAGCTTTCCTGGGATAGGTTTCTTCTGCACTGGAAGAATCTCACCATCTCCACTGGGCCCCTGGGGAAAGATGAAGTGTGAGATACTGTGATTCCTCCATCCATGACAAATTTTCCTAGTTTTCTCTCTTTTCTCCCTTACAAACTCCATCAATCCTGAATTCTTGGTTCTATCTTGGAGCTGTAACTCTAAGGTCATAATTTCTAAACCCTACATGCCACACAAGCATGGCAGAGACTGCCACTGTCCACCAAGGGCCATTCTCTCCTTCACTTCCAGACATACTTGCAATTATATGTGCCCATGTAACTGAATTCTAGAAAGTGGAAGGTGAGTGAATGTGTTGTAGGCTGCTTTGGCCTGGTATAAACCTTCCATGTTTCCATATTCCATATGCTCGTCTGTTTTCTTTCCCTGTTTTCCCCATATGGAATGTCAATGTCCAGGATGACTGTGAAGCATCATGTTGGAAATGACAGAGCTGTCACCAGCTTGGGTCTGTGTGGAGCAGACCTCTCTCCCCCAAATCTGGAACCACACTGGATTGTTATGTAAATGAAAAATTAACTCTATTCGGGTTGAGCCTTTGCATGTTGGGCATTCATAACGTTTAGCTTACCCTAACTAATAAACTAAGATAATTTAACAATTGTCTCAGTGTTCAATGAAGAATTTCAGCCTAAGACATTGACACATAGTAAGTGGCTTATAGTAGAAAGCACTCTACAGTGAGCATTCCAAACCACAGCTTGTGTGTGCCTATATTTCAGGTGGAAATCTAATCTCCTGCCATGTTACAGTGTATCAATTAGCCTTTGCTGCTCAACAAACCGCCTCCTAATGGCTTGAAACAATAACAATTCAATTAGTTAATATTAATTAGCTCACAATTCTGTGAGTGACAATCAACTGTGTGGTTCTTCTGGTCTTGCCTGGGCTCAGTCATGCAACCGCAGGTCAGTGGACTGGGGACAAATAGGATGTCCTCATTGGCCAACAGGAGTGACATGGCCAAGCTCAGATTTGGGGGGTGGTGAAATAGACTCTTCTTGATGGAATTGATGGGAGGGGCTGCAAAATACTGTGGCTCGCTTTGGTCAGTCCACTACTCCTGAGTCATGGATGTACCTCAAGTGCCACGATGCTAAGCAGCCTGGTAGGAGGTGGAAGAGAATGGGCAGGAATCAGAAGAGAGTCTAGTGCCTGTGCTGCCACTTTTCTTTTTTTTTTTTGCTATGGGACCTCAGAAAAGTCACTTACCTCCATTGCCCCACCCCAGATGCAGGAACTGAAGCACAGAAAAATTATTAAGCTCAGGAATTGCTAAGATCCCATCCAATACTCTAATTTTATCTTTCTTTCCTAGCAGAGGACGCGTTCAAAGTACACATTATGGTAACTGAAAACATACTTGAGTATGTTGTTTTATGGTGGTGCAGGGGCACCTCCTGACCAGGCAAACCCTGAGGCAAGACTCAGAGCGAACGGGTAGGTGCCCGTGCCAAGGGCACTGCCAGGGCAGAGCGGGCCAGCCCAGCTGTGGCCACTTCCCTCTCCTTTCAAGTTTAACTCGGGTGAGTGGGAGGTGGAAATCCATTTTTATTTCTGGTCTTCTTCCTGCCGATTGTGATTCTTCCATTAATGCCCTGTGCAAGTTGAATCTCACCTCCACTGTCCTCTGCAGGGCCAGTTTCTCCTTTTATAGGTGTTTTCTTTTGCAGGGGTGGTGGATTGATGCAGCCACATTTTCCAAATACAAATAAGCCAGAATGGAAGGCGCCCTTGAAAGCGTCGTGCTTGGAGCAAAGTCCTGGAACTCCGTGGTGCCTTGGCCGCCTGGGGGTCCCCTCTCGCTCTGCTGCTTCTTGCTTTGCCAGCTGGTCTGCCAGTCAGGAGGGCAGGTGGCAGTGGTGATGATGCAATTTTCTACTTTAAGAAATCAGAGATCAAAAATCTTGAGGGGAGAAGATATGAGGAATAGTGTCCTCTGGGGGTGGGGGCAGAATTGTGAATTTTGTCTTTTACCCCAAGAAAAGGCTATAATGAGACATTTTGTGGCTTTTTGGACTCCTCACACTTCCTGCCCCACGCGTTTCTCCAGAGATTCTTCCTAGGAGGCTCAGCCTGAATATAGCCCTCTGTGCAGCCTCTTCCCCTTCAGCCTCTCCAGGTTTTCTTACAAATAGAACCATGGGCAGAGAAAGTGCTGGAAGAGAAAAGGAGCCACAGAAGTGCAGTCTCTATGCCTGAGGTGGGGAGCCTGTCCTGTGACCGAGGGGAGGAGCTGATGGACAGAGCCAGGGTGAGGAGCCTCAGGGCTCTTCGAATCCTCTTGGCAGCAAGTCCCCTAATCCCCCCTCCACTGCAGCCCCAGTCCCATGGACTGCCGCCCTGCCCTGAGCCTCTGCAGGGCTGGTGCCAGCAGGAGAGTTCAAAGGCCCAGGGCTTGGGGCTCCTGAGCGGGGCTTAATTCTCTGCTTGAAAATAATGATGAAGACCAGGGTGGCGATGGGTGTGGCGAGCGAGAGAGGAGAAAGAGAAGAGAGTGAAGGGTAGGAAAGATTCAAATGGAGCTTCTTACCCCTGTACCAAAAATGATAGAGCTTTTGAGTAAACATGGAGACCCCTTTTATTCCAATACAGCTGCTTCCGGCGTTCAAGATTGAAAACTGGGAAGGAAACCAAAGCCAGCGACTAGCTGCCCTTTCTATGCTATGAAGCTCTTCAGCAGAAGGCCTGTCCTGGAGAGAGCCCCACTCTGGGGCAGTTTCTTTGAGAATAAAACATTAAACAGGGTTAGCAGATTTCCAGTTAGGCTTAGTGACTCAATCTCTGGTCAACTGTTTAATGACAGTGTTGGGACAATATAAAATAGTGACTTTTGAAAGACCATAATTGCGAGCTACAATGACCATTATTAACAGCAAATGGGGACAAGTGAGTGTGTGTTAAGAGCCGAATCAGGAGGTTTAGGATACAGATAAGAAGGAGAAGTCGGAGAATGTGGGTAAATATGGATTATTGATAAAAGGCAAGGAGATTATAGACAACACAATTGAGTTGGCCAAGGACATTTTGTAAGTCTCAGCAAAGGGGTAAAAAGTGACAAGATGCTTTTTGGTGTAAAAATGATGCCATGGAGAGTCAGGGAGAGAGAAGAGATGACTGAGAGGCTGGGGACCTTGTACAAGAGTTTTGTATAAGAGGGCCGTGAAATGGGATTTCTTAGAGGCCTTCCATCCAACTCCTGCTTAAGATGTTTCCTAATCCACTTTGTCCAGGGCTGGCCACAATGAAAGATTAGAAGGAACTTGTGTAACCAATAAATCCCCAGCCTTGTTAGTCTGCGTCCTGCAAATAAGAGTGCACTTTCTTTTAATATTCCAATTAATTTCCTAGAGTACCCATTGGCCTAATTGCAGGAAATTAGTTGCTCTCAAAAGTTCCCCAGCTAATTCTAGGATAACTTCCTTACTACATAATTAAAAGGGCTCCACTAAGTTACTGGTCTGAGAACAAAGGGATAGGTGCTTCAAAGGCAAATTCTGGGTTGTGTCCAGGAGGCAGAGACTTTTTGTTACTTTCCAAAGGCAATTTTTTTTTTCACCTTTCAAGAAAGCTAAGTTGGTCTCTGCAGGTACGTTGTTGCAGTGCAAACAATCTCATTCAGTGCCTACTGTGTACCAGACACTTTGTAGGTACAATACTAGATGAGATACAGGTCTAGTTGTATAACTGAGTCTCAAAGTAGTAGTCACTTTAATAGCACAGACGTTTATTTCTCTCTGTGTAGAAGTCTGGCTGGCTTGCTGGCTGTGCTCTACAAAGACATTTAAGGTCCCGAGTTTATTCAGTCTTGCTGCTCTGCTATCCCTAGGGTGTTGTCCTTGCCCACGTGTTCCAAGGTGGCCGACCACCACACCATGTGCCAGCCAGAGCAAGGAAGAAAAGGGAAAAGATGACAAGCCTGGAAATTGCACACGTTTTTTTTTTTTCACGTCTCAGAACTTAGGCACATGTCCACATGTGGCTGCAAGGGATGTTGAACATGTAGGTTTTACTCTGAATGGCCATGTGTCCAGCTATAAATGCTATTACATTAGAAGACAGAAAAAGCATGAAATGAGTGGAAAGTGCAGCTTTTGCCAGAGGCATCTAACATACATGTATCATATTTTTTTTAAATTTAATACTTAAATGAATTTTGCAAGGCCATTACATTCTCCCTGGGAAATTTGGGCATAGAGAGACACCTGCCATTGGCTGAACCTACCAGGAAACAGAGGGCAAGGAAGGCTAAAGAATGCAGAGAGCAGACGACAGAAATTTGGGAATGGATTTGAGAGTGAACGGGTCAAAAACAGCTGCATCATCTGGAAGTCACTGTGGACTTGGCATGTGGAAGAGTCCCTACATCCCCAATAAAATGAACATACTTATTGAATGGAAAGGCACCAGAAGAATGTGTGCCTAATCAAAGGGCTTAGGAAAAAAGAGAATTAGGATAGTATGAGTTTGAGATTTATAGTACAAGGTCAAAAGGGAACTAGTTTGCTAATTGTTTTCTGAAAACCTTTATCCCTCCCCCACCAAGATATACATGGCGAAGACGTCTGTGAACATTTGATAGAACATCAGCAGTTGAGAGTAAATATAAAATTAACACCAGATCAAATTTCCCTGTTGGCCACACTAGCTTGGAGTGATGCTGGCATCAGTATAGTGTACAAGTAAATCTGTTAAAATATGCCATCCAATATTTGCCCAAACGTTTTCAATTTCCCAAACGTTCCCTGGTCTCTCTTACCTCCTGGCCTCTGTATGTGCTGTTCCATCTGAAACTCCACCCCCCACATCTCTCTTCCCATCCCCATCTCTAAATGGGGAAACAGTGGCCTCAAGGCCACATGTGGCCCTCCAGATCCCCAAGTGAGGCCCCTTGACCAAATCCAAACTTCACAGAACAAATCCCTTTATTAAAAGGATTTGTTCTGTAAAATTTGGATTCAGTCAAAAGGCCACACTCAAGGATCCAGAAGGCCACATGTGGCCCCAAGGCCACAGGTTCCCCACCCCTGTTACAGTTAGTCCTTTCTCATCCATTATGCCTCAGGTAGACGCCACTGCCTCTAAAAGGCTCCCCCCCAAGTCGGGATTAGATTTGTCTTCTGTGCACACTAATGCTACTACTAAGCTACTACTACTGATAGTAATAATATTAATAGTTAACCCTTAGTGAGCACTTACCATGTTCCCAGGGCTGTGCTAAGTGCTTTCTATACATTATTTCATTTTAACAACCCGATCAGGTGTGTACTATTGTTATCCATATTTTAGGGATGAGGATGCTGAAGCTCAGAGAGGCTGTGTGTAGTTTCTTGGGGCTGCCATAACAAATTACCACAAACTTGGTGGCTTAAAACTTGGCTGGATCTGAAGCACCAGGAGCCAGACTGTGTTGCTGAAAGCCACTATTTTCCTACCACAGTGTCTGGTTGGGGTTGCATTTTCAACAACTGTATGTTAAATGAATAAATCAATGGCAGGAACATTGGAGAGCTGTTCAGAGTATGGTGCTCAATCTGAGTCACTGCACTGGCTGCAGAATCTAACACGGCTCCTGCTCTTTTGGCTTCCTCGCCCTTTTTGAAGCTGCTGCTCACCTCCCGGGCTGTGTGGCTGTTGCTGGAGCCCTTGCCGAGCACCCAGAGTGGGCTGGAGTCCGTGTGGCCCTCCCGTACACCCAGCACCCAGCCCTAGCTGTGCTGGGTACCCCTCCACTTCTGGACTCGATGAGTGCCACCCCCTGGGATTGACTCCAGTTTCCTGAGCAGCTGAAGAAGGACTAGGCGATACAACTCAGAAATGTGGGGGTCACCTCCCCATGGGACAAACCTCTGTCAGTAGCAAGCAGGGAAATTCAGACTTACAGGTCAGCTGGAAAAAGACACTATGATAATGTTTGCTTTTGCAGATGCCTCTTGACAGGATGTAAAGATTGTGTATGACTTTCAAATATTTCTATGACATTTTCTACAAGGTCCAAAAAGTTCTTGGATTGTAATGGGAATCATATATATATATAGTATATGATATATATAAATATGAATCATATATAATATAGCATATATATATTTTATATAACGTGAGATTTATGTATAAAATATATATATTTATATTATATATAAATATATTTTAAATGTATTTTAAAACATAAAATAGAACATTCTATTTAGGTGGCATAAAACCTGCATTTTTCGCCTCCACCCCCCCTTGCCTGCTGAAAAGCCAAGTCATGATTTTAACATTTTCCATTCTCATTGTATTCACTGAATTGTGCTTTTATTAAGGTGCTTATCAGCTAGTTGCAGAAATCAGGAATACAGACATGATGACATGATAAAAAGTGGTGGGGACTGTGTGAAGAGAGGCCTGGGCCATGATTCCAAGGAGGAGACTGCAGCTGGGAAGGTCTTGGAGGTGGTAGCAGCGGAGTGGGGCAGGGCGTGTGTAGATCGACCCAGGTGGGAGGGGGAGGGGAGAGGGCACTCCAGAGGGAGGAGGCAATTGTGGGGGCACAGCAGGGAGGATGGAGCTCACATGTCCTGGCACCAGTTCTTCCAGATGTTTCTTGCCTGGACTCTGTAATAGCCCTTTCTGTAAAAAAATGAGATAAACTTACATAACGTAAAATGAACCATTTTGAAGTGAACAATTCAGTGGCATTAGCACTTTCACAATGTTGGATACTCATCACCTCTGCTTCCAACATATGTTCATCACCCCGAAAGAAAACCCTGCAGCCGTTTAGAAGCAGCATTAGGGACTGAGTGTCTGTGTCTCCCCCAGGTTCGTGTGGTGAAGTCCTAATCCCCAGTGTGATGGTGTTTGGAGGTGGAGCCTTGGGGAGGTGATTAAGTTTCAGTGAGGTCCTCAGAGTGGGCCCCCATCAGGGGATTAGGGTCCTTTTAAGAAGAGGGAGGGACGTGAGATCTCTCTCTGTGTGCACGCCAAGGAAAGGCCATGTAAGGACATAACCAGAAAGAGGGCCCCCACCAAGAACCCTCCCACCGCCCTGGCACCCTGATCTTGGATTTCCCAGGCTCCAGAACCATTGGAAATAAACGTCTGTTGTTGAAGTTGGCCAGTCTATGGTCTTCGTTTCAGCGGCCGGCGCAGACTAAGACAGGCACTCACTACCCAGCCCCTTTTCCTCCCAGCCCCTGGCAGCCACAAATGTGCTTTCCGTGTCTGTGGATCCACCCATTCCAGATATTTTATGTAAATGGAATCATATAATAGGTGACGTTTTGTGTCTGGTCTCCTGTTAACAGTCCTTTAAACATCTTTCATCTTCCTCATAGTCCCTTCCAATCTGTCCTCCATAGCAGTCACATTGCTCTTTCTAAACCTTGAAGCTGAGTGTGCCACTTGCGTTCCTAAAACTCTTCAATGCTTCCCCGTGCCCTGGGATAAGCTCTGCGTGCAATGCCTGCTGCTTCTCCGGCATCATCCTCAGGCTTTCCCCGCCCAGGTGTCCGAGCTCGCCCCGTTCAGCTCTGCACAAAGCAAGGCCTTGCTGTATGCTGTGGCCCTTGCCTGGAGCATGCTGTCTTCCCTCACCACACTCTGCCTTGGGTTAGAAGCGGCTTCCTCCAGAGAACCTCCAGATGGGGCCAGTACTCTCGTACAAACTCCTGTTGTACTTCCCTCTCTCCTTCCAGCCTCATCGTTGCTGCCACTCTCTTTTGCACCTTCTGGTTAAATGCCAGTCTCTCCACTGCTTCCTGAGGACAGGCACCACGTAGGTCTGGCTCACTCTTTACCTCTAGCACGCGGCGAGCTGGCAGTCACATCTGTTTAATGCAGGGAGGCAGGAAGGGAGATATTTTCATGGGGTATCGGGTAGAGAAATTTTTGAAAGGAAGGCTCAGATAGTGGGCAGTAGTGTTATGCCTGGGAAGAGCCTCGCATGCCAGGAGTTTAGAATCTATCCTGTAGGTCAAGGGTTAACAAATCTAAGGACTGCAGGGGGCAGGCAGGAACCTGTGGTGGGGGAAAGGCCAAGAAGGGTGCAGAGGTGGTGGTGGGGATGCGGTGGGCCGGGGGAGCGGGTGCCAGGGACAGGGCAGCCTCTGCTCAGCGTCAGCTGATTATTGCCAGGTGGGAATGTGGGCTCGGAGTTGCCAGGCTTTCTGAGTTTTAAAGAGAAGCCAGAAATGTGGATGTGTGTCTGTGTGTGTGTGTGTGTGTGTGTGTGTACATGCGCGTGCATGAAATCTCTATTTTAAAATATTGTATCTAAATCAAGTTTTTGAAAAACACAGTGTGAGCCAAACAAAAGCCATCTGTGGGTTGGATTTAGCTCAGAGGCTTCCAGTTTTCAGCTTCTGCTAGAGGCATTAAAGGTGCCTGAGCTGGATGGTAACAGATTGAAAGTGGCATTATAGGAAGATAACTGTGTAGGTGATTCACGGGATGTCTGGACAGGGGAATCGTCAGGAGGCAAGAAAACCATCCAGAAGGCTGGCACACCAATTCATGGCTCAGGATGCAGTGCTCATTGAGCACTAGGTCTGTGGCACACTGTGGGGACACTGTGGGGCTGTTCCAGAAGAGGAGACTGAGGTGGCACCTG
This sequence comes from Indri indri, assembly GCA_004363605.1. NCBI lineage: Eukaryota > Metazoa > Chordata > Mammalia > Primates > Indriidae > Indri > Indri indri. The sequence continues at coordinate 19,395 of RJWJ010013216.1, forward strand.
CAGGAATAAAACCAACACGCCCTTCCTCTCTCTACCCCTACAGCCCCACTCCCTGCAATGCAGGGTTCTCAAAAGCCTCTGCCATCTTGGCCTAAGCAGATGGGCAGTCTGCCGGTCACATGACCAATATCTGGGTCTGACCTCATACCCCAGCTTCCATTCCTGAGTCTCTGTCTTGTTCCGAGTCTTGCTTCCCACCTCATGGCTGGTGTCTTGGTTTTCTACGGCAGAGACCTTGTCTCGATAACACATCTAGTGCCTCAGCCCATCCAAGGACAGCCCCATGGCTTCTTAGATTATAATGGCAAGTTTTTACTACTTTTTGACAGGCTTTGGGGCCAGCTTGCCTGCTGCATTCATTTTCACCTGTTCCTGGATTTCCAGCTTTGTACTCTTCCAGTTTGTGGGGCTACCTCCATTGCTTCCATTAGACCATCCTACCCACTCTCTGATGGTCACTGCTGCCTGAGGTGACTGCCTGCTGTTCCTTTTCCTTTGGGTGTGTGTTGTGTTCTGTCTGCAGGCCTGGACTTCCCCAAGAGCCTGCAGAAGGCCCTGTCCCATCGGGGTGATCCAGTTCTTCATCCTGACCCTTTCTTGCCTCCCAGCTACATGCCAGCCCCTGATGAGGAGTGTCCACCTCTCCTTAGAGACAACAGCAGTAAAAGTGTGGAACGTTTACATGCATTCCAGGGGTTTAGATGGGGCAAGGGTCAAGTTTAAATGCTGAAAAAATTCCCACCCATATGTGGTTTTAAAAAATCATAAAACTCCAAACTCCAAACTCACATGTATGTTGGAATTAAAATAGCCTCTTTTTCAATTTTCTGATCAAAAAATTCTGGTTGAATTAATTAAATCCAAACCGCTCTTAAGTTTTCTGCCTGCTTTGACAGTGCCCTAAATATATTAACCATATCGGGCCTGGGGTGAGGCAGGATGGGGAGAGTAGAAAAGCTGTGTAGTGGGGAAGCCACCAAAAGCGGAGATCCATGCAAAGCATCCATGAGAACAGGCTTAAGGTGACAATGAAGCCACAAGTTTCTCTGGAGCCTAAATATCCCACGACTCCCTTACTTATGAATTAATGACATCTATTGCCAGAAGTAAAGCCTAAAATTAAGTAATTAAGTGGTCATTGCCTAGATTTGAATTTCAAATCAGACTTGTTTCGAGTCCAAGCAAAGCCAAACCAGGCTTTTTTTTTTTTTTGAAAAAGTTTTCATAAAATGCAAAAGTTTCTTAGTCCATGTAAGATCCAGCAGCGGCCAACTCAGATGGTAGAGATTTTACCAAAAGCTGTAGAGCAGGGAAAGGAGGAGGCAATTGGCAGGAGGGAAGTTTCTGGTAGGCAGGAAGGAGAAAGCCTTGCTTGTGCTGGGTGAGGAGTTTGGAGGGCCAGGAGAGAGCAAGAGGTCTGATGCATGTGGTATAATGCATCTCGCTACCAGAATGATCACGTCAACTGTCAGGCAGCAAAGTGGCAGCCCAGAGCTGACAAAGGCAGACACACCACCTCTGCTTCCTCCCACGAGCAGGGCGGTGGGGAGCATCTCTGCAGAGGACAGCCCGAACCTTGTCTGCCGGTCCCCCCTCCACTGCTGGGAGAAATGCCACCACTCGGGGACCTTCTATTGAATGAGGAGAGGGAGAAAGACCTCGAGAGGGAAGAAACAGTCCTGCTGTGGAGTTTAAACTTTGAATGTTTTTAATTGGCTGCTTTAAATATTTTTCTTTTGTTTTTCTGCCATCAGCAGATATGGGGGCTCAAGAAAAAAAATATGCTTGTTATAACAAAATAAAAGATCTTTTTCATAATATCTGAGTCGTAGTGTATACAGTTACTTGCAGCAACTCCCGATACTATGGCTGCAAAGGAGCTTAGAATCTTTTTCAATTTTGACTGTCACTGGGATAAGTGAGAGTTGATTATGTGTGAAATAATTTGAGAAAACAAACTGTAAATGTTTGATGGTAATGTTAATTTAGTCTTGAACTTTATTGTAGAATTAAATAAATTTAGCATCTCAGAATCTTAGGGTTAGAAGAAACCTTAGAAGTAATTTAATCCAACTTCAGCCCAACACAAAAATCCAAAGAAATATGTTAGTGATTTTTCAGTAGGACAAGCTCCTCAGGAGCAGGGACTGTACCTTACTCATTTTGGAATTCCCAGTACCTTTACAATGCCTGGCACATAGTAGGTGCTCATTAAATGTTTTAGTGGTTGTTCAACATATTGATTAGTTGATAAGAAGCAAACCAACATATCTTAGAATAAGTAGTCTAAGTCTCCAAATCTAGAGTTTTGTTCATCGTAGACTAGACATAAATTTAGCAGAGGCTACCATAGGTTCTAGCTTAGATGCTAGAAACATCTAAATCAGTGATTGTGATGGAGATGTTAAGACTATGCAAAGGTTAAAATTCTGATTTTCTATGCTGACATGTCAGAATTAGGAATTAAACCACTTTGATCCATAAGAGTTCAAATAGTATTAGACTCATTCCTTGTCTAAATCAAAAAATAGATTATAAAAACTCTCCAAGACTTTGAAAAGACATACCCTTCTTTACAGCCAGGTAGACTAAAGAATTGTGACTTTAAAACATGCTTTTAATGTTGAAAATATAGATTACACATCTGGGAATAAGGAAAAAAGCAGAGAATGAATTTTCTCCCCCAGAGATGAGCGATCTCCCATGTGAGAAGACCGATCTGGTGTGCTGGCTGGGTAAGTATAATCATAGCAGCAGCAGGGCCTGGAGACTTTCTGATAGGAATATTCACAGCAGGGAATGAGCCCAAATAATAAAATAAAAAACTTTCCCAAATGATGAGGGCCCAGGTTGTTGCACCTCCATGGCAACAGAAAATGCAATATTTACCCCCTTATTTACCCTTCTATTCAACCAAAAAATGCATGGCATTTGCCATGGTAACGCCTACATCATATATGCATGTATCACTTCAGATATGCGGCCTGCCGTTCTAAAAACAACAAACACATACCAAGACATAAGCGTCATGTGAAACCTCTACTCATTTTACAATGTTTTGATGGAAAATTATGTCCCGCCGGACCTTGACATCTTTTTTCTCAAGGACTGTTTTCCAATTTCAGTGGCAGAAAACCCAGGTGTCTCTCTGCTCCTTTCTCTCCTCCAAAGTCACAGTGAGAGTGATGCAGATGTGTCACCCCAAGTGGACGTGGGGGGAGTTTGAGGTAAGGGTGTCAGCGATAGGACAGTTGGAGAGGATTATAGCTTTGACAGGAAGGGGAAGGTGGCTCTGTGGCCACAACGCCCGACCTGGTGGTGCAGGGGAGCACAGGAGACAGCCATCTCTATCCCAAGTGTGATTTGAAAAGCCTCGATAGGCCTCTTTTCTCCAAAAGATTTCTTCTCTGGATTTGCATTGAGCAATGAAATTCAGACAGTCACATCTTTCAATTATGGCAGCCATGTTGCCTCTTACAGTGTAAGTAATTATCTAGGAGAATAAGGCCTTTAGCCCAAAGCAGCCAGGATCACCTTGGCTCACATGGATTGATGTATTGGCTTGCCCAGGCCCTAAGAGGACCGGACTTGGGGCTGACCAGGCAGGGTAGAGGAGAAGGAAGGTGTTGGGGCTGTGGTGGGGGGAGGTGCTGCTGGACGGCTTCAGAGTTTTGGGTGCTCAGAGGACCTGGACTGGATGGCTGAGGAATGGGGCTCCAGGTACTGAAAGGAGGGAGGGGCCAGGAGAATGAACAAATAGTTCAAGAAATATTGATCGTGTCAGCTGCATGGCAGATACCAGGCTCTGAAAATAAACTTCACAATTTTGTCCGTGGCTATCCAGGTTTTCAGCTTTCTAATTTACCCTGCTGCTGGCCGGACATAAAAGTTTGGGGTTTGGCTGAGAAGCAAAGGTTCTGTGCTGTGTTGTACCGCCCCCACCGCCCTCCTCTCCTGAGCCGTCACGATAACATCTTTCCCACCTGCGCGTCTCTGGGATGACCAGTGTGTCCACAGGAGAGGGCAAGCTTCCACTGCTTACCAACGTTTCCCGTCCTTATTTTATTTGGCCCTCCTCTTTGCTACTTTTCTTTTTTTGCCAGTTATGTGGCCACTATTTTTGGTAGTTTCTGACCCAAATAATCTTGAGGAAAGGTCAGAGCACCTTATCTGAGAGTAGGCGCATTGTGTTCTGTTCCCAGCTTAGCGTCCCACTGGGTAGCAGGTGCCTCTGGCTGCCTAGTCACGTTCGCCAGGTGAGGCTCTGCTACAGTGATGAACAAACACGCTCCACACACGTGGCTTAACACAGAAAGGCTTATTTCTTGTTCAAGCAAGACTTAGTGGTTCTCTGGGGTTTCTTCCTTCCAGGCCGTTCCTCAGAGACGGAGGCTGCTCAACCTCCCAGCAGTGCTTCTGGAAGTGGAGGAGAGAGTTGGAGGGTCATACACTGGCTCTTCCATATTCAGCCCAGACGTGGCTTTCATTCCCGGCCCATTGGCCCAAACCAGCCACATGGCCCACTCGCCACCCAAGGGCTGGGAGCAGCAGCTGAGCTCATGAGCATTCCGTCAGTAGCATATGTCTCTGTCACATTCATGATGTCTGGTGACCAACCTTCTCAGACTCATGATTCCAAGAATAAAACGGGGGTAGCTAGGGCACAGTTAGGGCAAACTGATCAGTTGTTGAGAGGTCAAATATGAAATCTTCTGACGACATCCACATAAAAGTAGGAAAAAGGTTTATGGGCCACTTCAGCCACCAAGGGCCCTTCTAACAGTAATTGTCCTCAGACAGGTCAGACCAGCCAGAGACCAGCCATGGGGCGGAAGAGCCTCCCTCGGCTGTGCCACATATTGGGTATTATCCCATCGGTATAAACTGGGAATGGCTCCTGGGCGTGAAAATTTTCATGGTTGGAGCTTCTTGCCTGTTCCAGGTCCTCGTCCTCCAAACACTAGACAATCGGTCACTTTTGTATCTCAGAGGTCCTACTGGGGTTCCTGACACCACAAACCCCTGTCAGCGTGAACATTATGCTCTTTTGCCAAAGGTATGAGATACTGTCCTATCAGAGAAATTGCCCGTCTGTTCTAGGGACCCAGTTGTTCTGGAAAAGTACTGAACTATAACCAAATTATAAAAACCAACCTCCTTAATTCCACCAGTTGCTGAGCAGGGATGTTGTGGCCATTAATCAAAAGAGGTGTGATTATAACATCAGAATGGTGAGCATGTCAGCCCTGAGAAGCAGCGTGAGGCATAAACTGAGGAAGTGGGAAATACCACACAGGATCTTGATGACTAAGCGTGCCCTGTGCGGTGAACATGAGGAGGCCAAACTGGACTGGCCCTGCAGAGGGGAGAGGTGGTGAGTCACTGAGCCTCACGGCCTGTGGGGAGCTGCCTCCTTTTGCTGGGCACTGGCTTCTAGTCTGCGTCTGGATGCTGCCAATGCCTTTACTCTGCACTACACCGTTTAGTGCAGAATTAAATGGTGCCCTGTACAGATGTCAGCGTTTGTGTGCACACCATCATTGCTTCCAAAATAAGATTGTAAGTTAAAAGAAAGTAGGCCCCATATCTACATGTCTCTCAGGCCGTGACACTCTGGATGGAGGAAGATATAAATTGGATCTTATCTGAGTTCTTAGAAATTGAAAGCTGGAAACAACCTTATATCTAGTCTAAGAATCTTATGATGAGAGATTTAAATTATTGCAGTTGGAAGTGGAAAAGAAGGAAAAAAAGAGGGCCGTGATTTCATGTCTACGGAAGAAGTGCTATGTTGTAACAAACGTCTTTTCTTATGATACTCTTCTTTTCAATTGACTAATTATTCAATATCAATAATACTGAATGCAGTGTTCTTTGATGTCTTTACAGCTCTGATGTGCAGGCAGACCAGGTAGGGATAGAACCATTTTACAGCAGTGCAGATTCTCTTTCTGTTCCTAAAAGATACACGACCTTTTACCAGGGAGACGGTGCATTGAGGAAAAGGAAACAATCAGGCCTTTCAGGGAATACTGGACACTGGCTCTGAACTGACAGATTCTGGGAGGTCCAAAACCAGGCAGAGTAGGGGCTTGTGGAGATCAGGGGACCAATGGAGTTTTAGTTCAAGTCCATTTCACAGTGGGCTCAGTCTGTCCCCAAACCCATCCTGTGGTTATTTCCCCAGTTCTAGAATTTCAAGACAGTAGTAGAAGAGTGTTCAAGCGATGTGGGCACAGGTTGCCTGCCCACAAAAGTGGCCCTGGTTATTACAAGGAGAATGTTCTCCCCTGCAGGAGGTGAGCCTGGTTGCTGTCTCCATGAGCTGTGCGCTGTGTGGCTATTCCTGGGAGGTGGAGGGCTCTTCGTCAGTCATCTCCAGCAGGAAGGGCATGGTGACAGAGCCTTAGCAGACCTGAATTCCAGAGAGGTGACCTTGCCCAGAGTGGATGGCCCCCCACAGAGGTCCTCCCAGGGGTCTCTTCCCCCTCCCTCCCCTGCCCTAGAGCACTCCTCAAAGGGGTAGCGGAGGAGCGGGAGCATTTTGGGGTCAGGTGAGCGGTGTGGCCTTTCATCCTCTAGCTCCTGCGTCTGAACTATCCATTCTGATTTCACTTTGAACCCCAAATAATCCACTTGCCTGAAATATCAGTAAACTCTGTTGTCTTTATGTACATTTCACAGGGGAGACTCGGAAAGGGGGGGCATATACACTGCGCATCTCAGAACAACTGAAAAATCTCTCAACAGGTGTTTCTTTCCTCCCTGCTCCCCTATTCAGCCTTGCTCCTCTGCTTCTCCCCGTCTCTGCTCCCTCCTCCCCTCATGGCCCCCAACCACCCTGGACCTCCTCCACATCCCACCTGCCCTTGACTTTGGGAACTTTGGGTTCCTGGCCTTCATTAAAGAGAATTCAGTTCATTCTCACCATGGCATCTAACTCCAGATGGAGCAGAGAAGCGAGGGTCCTTCAGCCCATGGGACCTTCTCCATTTATATGGTGACAGAGTGGCCACCTTCAGTATTTGAATGAGCCCCTGGGGGGTCTTCCTGTTCACCTCAAGTGATTAATCAATATTTATTTAACGCATATACAGTAAAAAAGTACAATTTTCTTAATCCTTGTTACTTTATCATGATACCTCTTTCATTCTAGCGTTCACATAGGACATCCGCACTGCTGTGGAGCCGTGGAGGGCGGGGGAGGCTGCAGCTGCCTGGGCCGAGCATGTTCTCCCTGTGTGCAGTGGGGTCTTTTCCCCTGAGTCCCTGGCAGGAGGGGAATAGCTTCCTAGCATTCTGGGGGAAATGGTGGGCCACTTAATTCAATGCTACGAGCCTACTTTTATTTTGTAGACCTGCAATTTTGGTCCAGGCAAGTATCGCCACAAGAGAGAAATAGGAAACAATTTAAGCATAGACTTCAGTGAACTCAGTCGGGTGAAAATGCTTTATATTTGCCAGACCTTTATCATAAATAAAAGAAATGCTTTTCGACCAGAACAAAACTTAAACTTGAAAGGAAAAGAACACAGGCAAGAAATATTAGCTATTTGGGGAGACAGACAGATACTGTCTGCTCTTCCCTCCTGGGAAACATAACACCGGGATTAGTGTTACTAGGTGTGGTCTCATGAAGTCAGCTGGCTCAAGGTTGGATGGAATATTGCTCTTCTAGAGAGCTCTATTCATGTGCTAATCTAGTATGCCAGCCAGTCTCTCTTTGGTGGAAGAAAAACTCAAAAGGAAAACACAAAACCTTAGCATCTTTCCTGACCAAGCTCAGGGGTGTAGGTAAAGATTGGGCTGGGCTTTTATTTCCATAGCTGGGAAGGTGCCCACATTGTCCTTCCCTAGTTAGTGAGGTGTGTGGGACTCTTGGATTCTCCTGTTCCTTCTTATTGCAACCCCAACCCAACAACCCCTTCTCTTTCCTCTCATGTAAACCAGGCCAGTAGCTACTCTGGGTCAGAGAGGGGCTAGTTGTTCTGTTAGGATCCTCAGCCTCTTGAGGATGAGGACTATTTTGCTTACAGTAGTGTCACAGGATTTAGCTTAGTGCCTGTTGTATAGTAGCTGCACAATAAATACTTGTGGAGTTAATAAAGAAATAGAAGAAAAATAGAATGGCTTTTTTCAAAGTAATCCCCATAGAAGGCACTGGAGCCCCCATTCTGGAGCAATTTAGAAGCCCAAGGGCAGTAAGACTGAGTAGTGACTCAGGGGAATATATTCACACACTGAGGGGTGTGGTGTTGGATGTGGCTGGGATAGTGCTTATACTTTTCTGTACTGGGGACGACTGATGCTGCTTGCACAGAGCAAGACACTGTCAAAGATCCTCAGGATCTGGAAGACAGGCAGGAATTGGAACGAATGAGTGGATGTTTGCCGTAGGCGAAGCTTTCAGAACTAGAATGTAAGAGTTGGTGATGTTCATCATGAAATAGGATTCCATGAATCGATAGGGACCTTAGAAATAATCTAATTCAACTTCCCCTTTTCCCCTCTCTGTCTTTTTCTCCCAGCCTTTCTATTGCAGAGATAGAAACTGAAGCCTAGAGAAATTAGGAGACTTTTTCAAACCACATAGTTAGTTGGCAGCAGATTCGAGAACATATACATGATCTATTCCCAATTCTAGAGCTCATTCCATTGCTTCTCTGTGACCTTACTCCTGGGAAGTGGTTCTTAAATGTTTTAGGATCAATCTTTGATAGTCTGATGGAAGCTTTGTCCTTGTATCCCAAAGTGCACGTCCTCTGAATCACACAAAGTTCTACATATTCTGGGAATTCCTGGAACTCACTATTTATTCTCCCTACTTCTGTTTATTTTCACCATTGGCATTGGGCAATTGTTAGAAATGCCTCTGGGGTTAAACCAAAACTTAATCTTCACTAAGCATTTTAGGTCTAGCACCTTTAAGGGTTATAAACCCAAAAGCCAGTTTTTTTCATTCTATGGGGGAATAGTAAGAAAGCTATAACTACAAAATGAGATGAAAAGGGGGGAGAAACCCTATAAAAGGACTAGTGCGGCTGAATCCCAGGGGGGAGTAAACCTTTCCGACTGGAAGAACTTTCAGAATGTAGAGCTGTTGCCCAAGTGGGGGACTCATTGCTTGAAGCGTCGCAGACATGCCTGGGTACAGCCGTAGCACATATACCTTGGGGAACAATGTCTCTCTGGCAGGGGGCAAGTATGAGATGACTTAATACATCTTTTCCATCTCTAATTTCTATGATTCTGTGAAATAAAAACATTAGTCATAGATAGACCTTCTAAAAAGCAGACCATTTCAGAGCTGGCTTGATCACAAAGATCAGAATTAATGTCCACATGTGGGATTTTAAATGTCCACAGGGAGGCAGTAGGAAGGACGTTCTGGGATCAATGGATTTTCATGCTGTTGCTTTTCATCACTGGGCACTTCAGAGGGTAGAAGAAAACAACAAAAATGATTAGATCAGATTTGTGCTCTCTCACTGAGTGCTGTCAGACACTCTGTTCTCCCACACGAGGCTGGGACTTTAGTGTCCAGGAGACTTGGCTGCTGGCCTGTCTCATCCCCTTCTGCCTAACATCCCCAGGATCGTGGAGAATTGCCATGACCATGGGGATGCCCAGGCAGACACAGAAATAATAATGTCATCTGGGGTCCATTTATTCATTCATTTACAAATTTAAAAATGATCTGCCTGACCATGGATCTTTATTCTCCATTTCATACTGTGTCTGTCACCTAGAAAGCACCCCGGTGTGTGCCTAGTGAAATCAGAATAAAACCTGAACTCCTGGAGATGGCATTTAAGGCCAGCAAGTGTGATCTGGCCCCTGCCTACTCTTCCCTCATCTTCCTTTCCTTCATCTCATTTACTGAGTTTCAGCACACTGCCTGTATTTTCACCCCCTAACATGCCAAAACTATACCTGTCTCAGGACATTTGCACTTGCTCGTCCTTCTGTTTGAACCACAGCATTTGTCTTTTCTTGGCTTCCTTATCATCACTCAGGTCCCAAATCAAATACTCCCTCTTCACAGAGGCCTTCCCCCTGAGCAAGTGAGCTAGCTTTGTGCCCCTGCTCACTCTCTAGGCTTTGCTCTAGAGCAGCGGTCCCCAACCTTTTTGGCACCAGGGACGGTTTTCATGGAAGACAATTTTTCCACAGACTGGGGTTGGGGGGTTGGTTTCAGGATGATTCAAGTGCATTACATTTATTGTACACTTTATTTCTATTATTATTGCATTATAATATATAATGTAATAATTATACAACTCACCATAGGTTGGGGACCCCTGCTGTAGAGCGCTGACGTGTACTGGATAAGCACCATGTTTGTCGCTGTGTTTGTTAGCTGTCTTGTTTCACAGAAAATTAGTTCTAGGACACAATGGCTGTCTTGTTCACCGCTGCATCCTTAGTACCTAGAGCTATGTCTGGTATGTAGCAAGTGCTGAGTAAGTACTTGTGGGCTAACCAATTGAACAAACTTCAATTAGACACCTACCACATGTCAGGAACTTCCACAGCTGTTGCCATTTAATATTTATACTCTTATGAACTATTATAAGTATTTTATAGGTGAGGAAGTGGACTTAGACAGTAGAGGGACTTGCTCAGGATCACGGAGCAGGTACGTGCCAGAAATGGGACTCAAACCCAGGTCTAGTAAGTTCAGATTCAGAGTTCTTTCTGTTAGACCTCCTCATGTTTATAGGTGAGCCTGTTGTGGGAAGCCCGAACACCGGATGTTTGTAGGGAAGTCTCAGAGTTCTCTTCCTGATCTAGCCAGTGAGTCGCGCTCTTCCAGTGCAGCATTTCTAACGAACTTTCATTACAAGATTTTGGCTTGAGGCTTATGACCTTAGTTGCTAACCCACCTACTCCTGGAAACAGAGAGGCCTAGGGAAGGTCTCAGCACATTTCCTTGTCCCCCTTCTCCAACCCTCTCCTTGTGACCTCTGCTTTTGCTCTGAACCACTTGGGAGTCAGCGTCACGAGTGACTGACCTGCCTCTTCCCCACACCCCCCACCCCACCTGCAGGGTATACTGAGTTCAGAAAATTCTGCCGTAGGGGTTCACGGGGAAGGGCCCATCCGTGTCTTGGCAATTGCGGTAGGTGTTCCTTTTCCTTTCCCTACAGGTGCAGGGCTGGCACTTCAATCCAGTTACAGACAGCCAAGTCATCATCGAGGCTTCTCAGGGTCAGGAACCCCTCCCCCATCCTCATCTTCCAGATCATTCCAAGAAGCCTGGGGTATAAACAGTGTCATAATAGCGTTAAATAAGTATACTTTATTCTCCCCCTTTCCTTCCTTCTTGTCCTTCTCTTTTCTTTCCTCTCATTCACCAAACAACATTTATTGGGCACAGTCAGCCTTGAGGTAGGTGATCATGATTCACGGGCAGATCAGACAGCGTCCCTGCCTTTGCTTAAATCTGGAAGAGAGTTAGAAATGTAAACGTGTGTGTAATCAAGTTTTTATTTTTCCCTCTTGAATAGTAAGCCGGGTGTAAAATTCTAGGTAGATCATGATTTTTCCCTCAGAAGATATCACTTCAGTGTCTTTTGGACTTTATTATTGCTGGTGAGAATTGTGTCAAACTCCAAATATCATTCTTTGCAGGTAATCTGTCACTTTCTTTTTAATTTTAAAGACTTTTAAAAAGAAATTCCTGATGTTTTATAGTTTCACTATGACGTATCCAGGTATGGATTTATCTTCATTTTTCAGCTCAGAATTTGAAGCACACCTTGATATAAGGACTCTTGTTTTCTTTGAGAAAAATCTAAGCTATTATCTTTGAGTATTATGGAACTTTTTTTTCTACCATATCTCTTAACTGTGTCTATCTGAGCTGAGTTTGTGCTGAATTCTGTAGCCCTTTTTCTTTTCTTTTCTTAAATTTTAAAAAAAATTTTGACAAAATTACTAATTTACAAAAGATTTGGAAGTACATTACAAATAATTTTTTTTTTTTTTTTTTTACTGATTTGAAAGTAAATGGCTGACCTAATTCCACATCACCTCCAAATGTATTTTAGTGTGTTTCCCACCAGTAAGGACATTCTCCTACATAGCCACGAGAAAACTGTCCAGATCAGGAAATTAGCATTGTTCTGTTGCTACCAGACTTCAAAGCTCACCACTTGTTCCAACAGCAAAATTATTCAGGTTGGAATCACATGTTGATTTAGTCGTCATGTCTCTTTTCTTTCTTTTAGTCTGGGACAAATCCTTAATGTTTCCTTGACTTTCATGACTGAGGTTTTTGGAAGTTATAGGTCAGTTAGTTGACAGAATGTCCATCACTTTGGATTTATCTAATGTTTCTTCGTGATTATACTTGTATTATGCACCTTTGGCAGGAATATCATAGAAGTGGTAGGTATTCTTCTCTTTGCATCGTATCAGGTCACATATGATTTCAAATTGACTCAATACTGATGATATTTTCTTTGGTAGCTTGACTAAGGTGGTGCCTGCTAGGCTTCTCCAGTGTAACGTTATGTTTTTCCTCCTTCTGATTAATACGTGTTTTGTGGGGAGATACTTTGAAACTATGCAAATATACTATTTCTTATTGAACTTTCAATTCATTCATTCATTTATTTATATCTATATGAACTGATGGCTTCCTACTTTATTAATAGCCTTTAATCTAGTACTCTTATTTACTTTGATGCTGAAATTGTCCGGGATTTGTCCAGCGAAGGTCTCAGCACATCTCCTTGTCCACCCTCTCCAACCCTCTTGGATGGGACCCCATCCAAGCTGTTTCTGTGTTCTTTTGACATGTCTCCATCATTTTTTGAATGTTTTCTTGCTTTCAAGGCATGATAAAATATTCTAGTCTCATCTTATACTTTCCCTACCCCAGTTGTGGAATTTTTCTAGGAAACCCTGATCTTGCAGTGGAGAATAGTACTTAGAAGCCCATATCTGGGCAGTAGGTGTGCTCATTGTTCTTGTGGTGTCCTTGCCCCAAGGCCCTCCCAGTGGACAGAGCTAGGAAATATATGCATATGTATTGAACATATATACACAATAGATAGAGATAGATGCATGCATGCATGTAAACATATGTATGTATGTATGTATGCATACATAAGGCTGCCCCCACGTATGAATTTCCTCTTTGCTCAGCTTGGTTTCTGACTCCTCAGGCCAGGCTGCCCTCCTGTGACTAATTATCTCTTTGTTTCTACTCTAGAGTTCATTAAATCTTTTGAGTCTTTTAAAAATTTCAGTGGCTATATTTTTGATTTCCCTGATTTCACATAAACTTCAAAAATAATGTATACCAGTCCCTTCATTTTCATTTTTTATGTTTTGTTTTATAAATTTTTGTTCATTTTTAATGGTATCCCTTTTTCATTTATCTTTCTGAGCATACTAACATGCTTATTATTATTATTTTTTTAATTCCACCGTGCAGTTTCTTTCATCTGGAGTGAATTTATGTTAAAGTTTGTTGGCTAACTTTCTTGGTATTAGATTTCTTGTGTTTTAGAATTTTGGTTTGCAAGTTTATTTTAAGTGGGAGCTTTGTTGTTTTGTTTTTTTCTCTTCGTTAATATCCAGCTCTTTTTTTGTTGGGGTCATTTTTCCATTTTTGCTTTATCTCTGAGCTGCCAGGTCTTAAAATTGAGATTTGATGGTAAACTTAGTTTCTTGTCCTGAAGCTTTGTTTCTTTGCTCCCACCTCCCTTGGCTCACAACTTCTTATGAAACTACAGTCCTCTTTATTAGGTCAGTAAACTTTTATTTTTTAGCTCTTTCTATAATCAAGAAAACCCCAACTTTGTGGCTTCCTACAGGGAAGCTGGCTCAATGCCTAGCCACAAACGGGGAACCTTTAGTTCTTATTTTCCTGCCTTGCTTGGCAGCTCCTGGCGGCTGCTGCTTCTGACTCCAGAACCCAGCAGACCCACAGCGTCAACTCTGATTTCAGATTTTTGTATTCATAGATATTTCGAGCCTAGATATGCCTTAGGGTTTCATCTCTTTCTCTTTCACCTATTATTTGGAAGAGAGTTTTTAAAAGAAAACATTTAGACAAATTAAATTTAGCAGAGTTTATTTGAGCAAAGAATGATTCAAAAATTGGGCAGCCCTCAGAACCAGAACAGACCCTCAGAACAGGTTCAGAGAAACTCCATTCTGCCACATGTCAGGAGGCATTCATGACATGGGCAGGAAACGGAAGTGAGGCACAGAAAATGGAAGTGAGTACCGAGACAGCGCAACTGGTATAGCTTGGCATTCACCCTATTTGAACGTGGTTTCAGCAGTCAGTTACCTGTGATTGACTGAGGGTCTGCTCCTGTGATTGGCTGAGACTCAGCTGTTTGTCACAGAGGCGCATTCCTAAGTTAGGCTTTCAGTTAGCTATATACTAGGTTGCAGTATTAATACATAACCTAGTTAGGTTGCAATTTGTTAGATAAGAGCCCAAATATGGAGGCATCCTCAGGCTAAATTTGGTTTAATTTAACAGAGTAGAAGCCAAATGATGAAATTATGGAGCTATCTTGACCGAGAATCTTATTCTTACTTTTTTAATGTATGAATACGTGAACCCTGAACCTCACTTAGTGTCATGAGATTTCTCTATAACTTTTAGCAGTGTGGATACTCTTAGTCATGCTCTTGACTTCTGGAAGGCAGGACTGTACAGTCCTTTACAAAAGTCTTACTATTGGAGCATCAAGCACACTTGGAGTTCAGAAGATGGTAAAAATCCATTCCCTTCCCTTCAAGATTATCCCGGGCCATCCTGAACACCCTCAGATGGTCATTGGAAGCCTCTCTTCTTTGGCTGTCTCCTCCCTTCCTCCTCTCCCTCATGACTGGCTCTACCATTCCCAAGGTTCTTCTTCTCCTCTTCCCAGCTTCCGTTTGTCCCTCTCCATGGAGCTGGGGCGGAGGTGCTGGTGGACATGGTGGCATGTGTGTGCGTCACTACCTGCACAGGGATGGGAGGTCATGAAGAAAAGTGGCCATGTCTGAATATTCTAAGGGCAACACTCTGGTGTGCTATTTTGTTAAGTGTGTCAGCCTCTTTCCCCTGCATTTTGAAGACCCTCTTTTGTTATGTTTTATGGCCAAGTTCCCTGAAAAGGGATGGTTTTGTCCCAGTTCCAGAAAGGGAGTGGGAAAGGAAAGAAAATCCCATCCTGCTATACTTTGATGAAATTAAGTTATCCCCATTAAATGTCACAGAATATGTACTTTTGGAAAACTTTTATTCTTCATTCTAAGTTCTTAGAGTCACACACCAAATCTAAGGTACATCTGGAAACTTCTAAACTATTCTACAAAATAGGATAAAAACAGGCAATTTCTTGAATGCTTTTAAGGAATAAACCAAGGCAAATAGGTAGAATCCAATTGTGAAGCATGAAACTCACACGTCTCTTCACCATGGGAGCCACAAGAACTATTTTTTCAAGTTGCATATAACTCACTAACAGAAAACAAATTTTTCATTAAATTAGAAATGATCATTTTGTTTTTGAAGGTTTTATTCTATTTTCATAATAAAACACCATGGCCCCAAGGAAAAATTTTTTTTTTCTGGTGTGGCAGTCAATGTATCGAAAGTGTATATTAAACTTTTAAAATGATCATTCATGTCAGTAGTAGAAGCACCTGACCATTTCAAGACAGAAGACTTGCAGTTATATGGGAGTCAATTTCATTTTTCCGATCTTTTCAGAGCTTAATAATGTGGTAAATACATGAGGTTATCTTACTTTATTTAAAAAATAATTCACCTCAGTTTTTGCAATTCTCTCAAAATATACTTAGTACCTCCAAAGGCTAGAAGCTCTTTTATATTTATTGCACAGTTCAGATTTTCTGCTTCTCAGAAGGGCCAGTTTCCGCAAGTTGTACAGAATCTCCGGAATCAGGCAGTCAATGTCAGAATCTGCTCCAAATATTCAGATTTTAATCATTTTGGTGCCAATGAAAAAGAACCTCTTCTTAGACAAGAGGGCAATGGTGGTAGAAGCAAGGGGCCATCTGTCTGCCTTTATTTCCGAGCTCCCAAGGAAAGATGTTTTTTGTTAGAGGAATTAGTCTGTTGCTCTAAAGCATTTGGAAAACCTCCACCAGTAAGTTATATCATCAGGGACTAAGTTCTGGGGGGTATGCAGCAGATAAATGGCCTTTTTGACCCATGACACTGATAATTGATCACCTGCTAGAATGAACCATGAAGGGAGGGCAACTTAGAGCAGGAGGGACCTTTCTCTGATCAGGAGTTTGTAAATCCAAAGGCAGCAGTGACCTGCAAGACCCTAAAATATGGCTCCTAAAAATAGAGCACATTGTAATGGCACATGGATGTTTTATGGTCCCATTTATCTAGGTATGACAATATTAATTGAACTGTCAGATTGCTGGAGACTGAGCTGCTTGGTCAAATACTTGGAATTACAGAGAAAGAAATTCTCAGGGGGTCGGGGCAGGTGTACTCAATATGGAATGCAAAATTCACAGGGGTAGTGCTGCCTGCCTGGCTTTATCTGGTCAGAGATTCTAGGGAGCTGCTGGGCTCATTCATGCTTGAAGGATTATATTAAGAAGCCTGGATCTTGCAGAGCCGTCTCAGGCAAGCATGTTGTATGCACAGCTGGTTCTGTTACCTTAAAATACCAGTTAGTTTTGAATTAAGGCTTTGATGAAAGATGTCAGTGTTGATCTTGGGAAACTCTCTACACATTAATTCAAGAGTTGTGTTAGCTACAGAGTTTGGGGCATAGGTTTGGAGATGTACTAAAAGGAGAGGGAAACTAGGTATTATTTCCATGTTGCCTGCCTCTGGATGGTGACAAGTGTCAAACCTTGCCACTTTCTGAAATGTGGGGTGGAAATTAAAACATAGATTACCATTGATTTAAAGATGTTTAGTTCCTTTAATCACGAATCCAGCATTCAGCATTTTCTCCATGGGCCTATGGCAGTGGCAGCTCTGTAAAAGACAAGGGGAGAATTAACTTCTGGTTTTGTAAATAGCAACCTGGAATTCAAACTACCCAGGATCCTCTGAAGAATAAATTCATTGAGTCAGTCCAGCTTTTGCAACTGTCTTGAAACCACTCAAAGATTTTATGTTCAAAAGCCTCACCCAAGATTGCTATTTAAAAATGTGCTGTGGCATGGAATACATGTGCTGTAAGGAAGCAGTCCTGGAAACTTGTTGTCCAAGGCAGGTGAGTTCTAGGCACTGCCCAGTTGGTCTCAGAGATGTACCATTGTATGGAAATTTTAAGTAATGTCTAGCTGGCAGCTTCCAGCCAGGAGGCTGTTGGGAGAGTGTGTATATCACGTCTCTACTTTCTATTCATTGCGTTTACCAAGCTACCCTGAAACTGGAAGTTATCCGTCACTCAGTACTGACTCTGGACCTGCCTGCTCGTTCACTATTGTCTCTCTCCTAAATGAGACAAGTAATTCTTTTTATTGTCTTCACATCTTTGTTCATTCCATTCTCTTTATTTGGATCCTCCTCCACTTCTCAGAGTTCATCCAGAATCTCCCCAGTTTTCTGAGGTTGGCACACGGCCACTTGGAACTAGATGTTCAGTAAATACCTAAGACATGAAATGAAATGAAGAAGGGCCATCACAAAGCCAGCTTTTCAGGGAATCATCTCCAAGTCCCCTCCCAGGGATATGCCCTTTTGGTGGTCTCCTAAGCTGAGTGCAGGCGCAGTCACCATCGGTGGGGCCACCATGGCCCAAGCACTGCTGTTACCCTGCAACCCCCGAGCTGCTCTGTGTCCCAGGAGCCCTCCATGTGCCAGGGCAGGAGTGGAGAGTGTGGCCATGTCCTCTTCTCTGTTACTCTTTGCTTTTGGAGTACTAAAACAGTTCTGCTTTTCCTCTTAATTTCTTACGGGGAGTTCAGAGTAAACACAGCTCTGTGTTCATGATTAGTATTTCTCGACTTCCTTATAATTGAGATGAATCCAAGTGAGACACTGTGCTGTACTTCATTATCATTTATTCATTCCAGAAACCACTTACGGAACCTTCTAGGTGTCAGCCACTAGGTCAGATACATAAGATACAACGGTGATAAAGTAGAGTCCTTGCCCTCAGGAATTTAGAATCATGGTATTCAGCAGACTTTGTGTGTCTGTCTCCTTTGTCTTTAGGTGTTTTCCCTACAAAACTCCTCAGATTCTCAGCAAGTGGATTCTTGGCAGGGCTGTCCTGCCCTTCTGCCAGGTGATGCCAGGCAGGTGTAATGGGGCTGGATCCACCTGGAGGTAACAGTGGGCAGTGCAAGGGGGGAGGGAGTCTCTGAGCCTCTCACTTTCTCCCTCCCAAGGTCCGGTGCTTGGGGCTTGCCCTTTCACGCTAACTCTTGCCTCCCTCGATGTCAGGAGGTTTATTAAAGTGATGTTCAGTTGGATAGGGCTTGTCCATGTGGCACAGTTTTGGATGGCAAGGCTGATTCTCGGGTGGTGTGCAGCTGTTGGTGGAGGTGCTTACAGGTGGAAACAAGGACAGCTCAGGTGGATGCTCCATGCACATAGTGAAGGAGCTCCCAGGAGTGGTGGCTGATGGTCTGCAGGTTGGGATCAGCTCTTGCATGGATCCTAGGTCCTAGTGAATGACCACATGTGATGGGCATGTCCTCGGGAAGCCTCTCAGAGCTAACTCCTTTTAGTGTGGTCCCTCCAATTCTGGCCTCCTCACCATGGATTCACAGAGCTCTGTCCAGGTCACACTTCCCCCTTCCTAGGATGGGCAGCTCTCCTCTGCTCTCTATATCACACTCTCCAGCTCTTTGTCCATTTTTTTTAACAATCCATTAATTTGAGCAGTTTCTCAAAGAGGATGCTGTTGGCATTGCGATAATTAAATATTGGCATTGTGATAATTAAATAATCCTCCCCCCACATTTCCAATTCAGCCCCACTTCCCACCTCCATCATCCTTGATCGGGAGGTGTCCCATTGCACACAGATCACAGTTACGAGGTTATGGGCATTAACTTTGAGGCTTGCTTCCTTCAGAGTTCAGCTTTTGATCCTCAAAAATCTTTTTTTTCTTTTAAAAAGGCTCATTTCTATGGCACAAAAATTTTTTGACTTGCCACAATTCTCTCATTTCTGTTATGAATTTTTAGCATCTATGTAGAAGCTTAGAAACTGAACATTAAAAAGTTCTTCTCTTTGTATCCTGCTGTAATTCTACCTGGCAGCTCCAAGGAAAATCTGTGTTCAACATTTCCAAATTTCAGCCCAGTTCCCATGTCTGAGTCTCAGCAGAAAAATACAGCTTAGGCTCCAGCTGAGCCCCTTATTACATCACTTACACTTTCTATACCATCCCCTGTAACATTGACCACCTCTCCTTTCCTCCTTTAATCAGGGCAGAGAGAAATACAGCATGGCTCCTTAAGATGTCCACAGCTAAAACAGAGAAGCCATTTGCCAGGAGGGAGGGGCACCAATTTAGTGAAGAGGTGACAATCTAGTTTGAGGCTAACAGATCTGTAGCAAGGATAACTTTGGAGAAATTACAGAGCAGTTGAGGGTCCCAGACCCTCAGGTCAAGATTAAGAAGATGATTCAGGAAAAAATGGAACATTATTATTAGGAGGACAGTGTGAGGCAGATAGGTAAATTATGAAGGAAGAAATGTAAATGGCCAAGAACGCTTGTCTTGCCTTCCTAAAATCTGAACAGCAATAAGAATGGCAAAGTCCAAAAGTTGTTTAATACTGAGAGTGGTCAAGGGAGTGGGGTGGGGAGTGGGCATTTGCTTACTTTGCCATTGTGACGGTAAACTCAGATATCCAGAACATTCTGGAGTACAGTTTGACAGTAAGTATTAAAATCCCCAGAAACATACGCTCTTTGATAAAGCAATTTCACTCTTGTGTACACAAGGAATGTTTATCACAGCATCATTTATAATGGAGAAAAATTGTAGAATATCTACATGTAAATCAGCTGAGGATTGGTTAAATAACTTTATGGTGTGGCTATTCACCCTGGTAATGTTAATCTTTATTTATTGATCAGAAAATGTAACCACCATAAGTTTTTTGTTTACGATTTTTTTTGACATGCCAAAAAATGTGCATAATTAATGTGTAGCACTTTATGAGTTTGGAGGCAAGTATATCCCTGTGAAAGCATCCCTACAATCTATACTATAAACTTGTGTGTCCATCACCTCCAAAAGTTTACTCCCACCTTCTTATTACTGTTATCGTTATTTTTATGATAAGAGCATTGAACATAAGCTCTGCTTTCTTAGCGTATTTTGAATGGCATAATGCAGAATTGTTATCTCTGGGACTTATTTATCTTGTAAAACAGAAATTTTGTACCCTTCGATTGATATTAATACTTCCCCATTTTCCCTCCCCCACCATATGTTTTTTAAGTAGGAAAAAATAAGATTATAAACCAGTATGGATAGAGTCATGCCATTTTGGTAAAAATTTAAAATTATATATACATATCTATGCAGAGAAAAAGTTTAAGAGGTTATATACTAAAGCGCTAGTTCTGGGCTACAAGATGATTTTTATTCTTTTCCTTATAATTTGTCTGTGTTTTCTGAATGCTTAGTAAAGAGAATGATCAGAATAAAAGAAGCTATTTCTCGTTAGGAATCCAGTTTAGGTTATTTGTGGTTTCTCTCTGAACAGTCGGTGGAAAATGGCTGGGAGAGATGGAACGCAGAAGCATGTGAAGGTCCTGGGACACCCCTGGGAGCCTAAGAGGATGATGGCTTCTTTCTGGGACAAAGAAAAAAAAAGATTCAATTAACAGTTAAATGGAGTTCAGATTTCTTTTAACTTTTGTTCTGCCTTCTATATGGCCCTGTTATAAGAAGAAGGTATTTGTCATACAATACAGGTGCTTTTTTTTTCCTTAGAAGACAATAATGTATTTTGAAGTCTTTGCAGA
>RJWJ010013217.1:0-40351 GCA_004363605.1 Indri indri
AAAAAAAAAAAAAAAAAAAAAAAAAAATTACCCCCTAGCTACATGTGCCTATTTAAATTAAAATCAATTAAAATTAAAAATTCACTTCCTCAATCACACCAGCCATATATGAACTTCCTTGTCAAGGTGTCATCTGATTTCTTTACTCTAAAGTTATTGTTTTCCTTTCGCAACTAATAAATAATCTATGGGGAGACATTTAAGGTCATGCAAATATCCTGCTTCTCATCCAAATTTCCTCCTAGATTTAGGGTCCATTGATGATTTTTGCATAAACCAGTCTTTACAATGATGACTGCAGATTTTCTAGTACTTCCAGAGTTATCTTTCTTCCACCCAGAAGAGACTAAGCACAAAGAGGAGTTTGCTAACAAGATAAACTGGGATAGAGTACAGTGTGAGTCAGAGAGAAATGTTATAGTAGGATGAATTTACATGAAAGTGGTTAGCTCATTTTGAAGTTTTTGCTTCCTTGTACAACCCTGTAATAGAGACTTAGATAAAAAGGACTCCCCTTAGTCCATTTCAAGGTGCTTGATATTGCTGATTCCCCTCATCTGAAAAGGGAAATAATAATTCTTACTTCACAGATGTATTATTGTGATTGAACAACTTGATGTAGAAGTAACTGACACAGGCACAAAGCCCTAAACAACCTGTGATGGTTTCCTTCTTCCTTGAGAAGTTGGAGATGGTTGTAGTGGGAGGCGGAGAGGGATACACATGGTGGAGAGGACGGCATTGGCAAGTCTGGCAGAGCTTAGGTGATCAGGGGACAGATCTCGGCACAAAGATGGGAGATTGCCGTCCTGTCCCTGGAGTCAAGTGTGTTAGGAGATGAGGAAGTGACATTGTACATTGCCTTCAAGGGAGAACCAGCATTTTCTGATAAGGCAAGGTGGTAGAAAGAGGGAGAAATATCCAGAATGAATATCTCCCTGGAATCATTCCTGTGCCTGTAGGAGAAGGTGTGGAGGAGGAAGACTAGGGAGAAGCTGAGTGGAAGGCCCTGACAGGTGCTTCAGGATGGACGGAGGCAGGTTGAAAGACAGGTACCTGCTGTGGTTGATTTAGAAAACATGCCAGAAAAATACACCTGGCTTGTGGAACCAGACATAGGTTGACATGATCACCAAGCAGAGGATAGCAGGTATTGGACTGTGTGTTTAAGATGATTAATATTGGAGCTCCAGAGGTATGGACACGGAAAGTGGGAAAGTGGTTGAGGGCTTCCCTTTGAGTAGGGTGCTATGTGGCTCTCCTCACCAGTACAAACCTTCTATGGGGCTCAGAGCCATGGATTCTATTAGACTTATCCCTTCCTTGGATTTCAGGCCCTCCCACCCCCCGCCCTGCCGGCTCTTATGCAGGGCTTTAGCAGGAACCTGTCGTTTCAGGAGCCAGTGACCTTTGAGGACGTGGCTGTGTACTTTACCCAGAATGAATGGGCCAGGCTGGACTCTATGCAGAGGGCCCTGTACAAGGAGGTGATGCTGGAGAATTATGGAAATGCGGCTTCCTTGCGTAAGTCCTCCTTCCTCTTTGAAACTCAGCTTCTGCCCTTAGGGGCTCCTAGATTCCTCCTTAGCAGTTCTGGGATCCCTAATACCACCAGCAATGGTGTCCTTTGAACTGAGCTCCCTAATCCCCAGTTTCAGGAGTAGCTAGATGGAGAAAGGGCTGGGTTCGCTTTGGTTTTTTTTCTGATTCCTGGTGGGGACTCCACTGCAAGAGGCTTTCCTCTGGGTGTAGAGAGAACTGGCAAGGTTATGGTGTACCACCTTCATTCCTCCAGTTCCCTGGAGGAGACCTTGGTCCCATATCCTATGTGTGAGAGTCTCCAAGGACCCCCATGTACACACCTCCAGTGACTGTGGAGCTTTCTGTCCTCTTAGAGGCCAGAATAAGTTTTGAGCCCTTCATTAGATTCCACAGATTCTCTTCTCACTGACCTCACTTAGTTTCCCGGGGTATCCACTTCTCTTTTTTTACCTGACAAAGCAGAGGGTAGTCTGAGGGAGGCCAGTGGTGACTCGTCAGCTTCCTGTTCCTTTTTGTTTTCTCCCCTAGCAGGATTTCCACTTCTCAAACCAGATCTGATTTTCCAGCTGGAGCAAGGAGACGCACCGTGGGTCCCGGATCCCTGGACGTCTGCTGGGGGAGAGGCCCTGAGAGGCATGTGCACAGGTGAGCAGGAGAACCTGCCATCTTTCATTCCAGCTTTGCGTCCTCCTTTCTTTCAATTATTTAACATGAAAGAAGTGTTTCTCCTGTCATATGGCTGTTGTGGGGATGAAAGCAGTCACTGTTATTCACAGAAGTGTTGGTCACTAGAGCTTCAACCCCAAACTGGAAAAGGCTAGTCCAGCCATTTCATTTTCTGTCATTTTTCTTTGTAAAGCTAAAGAGTTTCAAACTCTTGTGGTGCAAATAGGCTTCTGTTGGTCAGCTTAGGAATATAAACACAATATAGTAAGAACTTGTTTCTATAAGAACATTTCTACGTGTATATGTGTGTATATGAAACTGTACATGAGAATGGAGCTTTTCTGAATTCCTAAACACTAAATTATAAATTAGCTTTTGAAAGAAGGCTTGTTTATATATTGGGAATGAATGGTTCCCTTTTTTGAAAGATACTGAATTGAGGTAAATGTAAAGAACCATTCAGAGATTTGGTTTACAGCCTTTCTCATTCAGTTGCCCTGTTCTCATACTCTCTCAATCCTTTATACTGTTCAGAGCCTCTGTAAACCAAATGCTCCTTTCTGAGCCCCTCCCACTTCTATCATAATCAATGCCTTTAAGTTGACTTCAGCATTGTAGGTCATCTTGATGGAGAGCCTTTCCCAGTAGCCTTCCTGCAGTTCTCAGTGTTTCCCTTTGCCACATCCGCATGTTGTCTATTTAGCTCGCCAAAGGCTTTAACCCAGCATTGATTCAATAGAACTTTCTATAGTATGGCATGTTAGCTATCTGCACTGTTCAGTGTGGTGGGCATTAGCCATATGTGTGTGGCTAGTGCAACCGAGAAACTGAATTTTTAATTTTATTTCATTTAAATTAATTAATTAAAATTTAAATAGCCACATGCGTGGCTGGTAACCACATGGGACTATGCAGCCTTAAGTAATTAAAAGAACCACCTCAATCTGCCCATTTTAGTTTCCGATCAATAAGTTTCAAACTCTGGCGTGCATCGGAATTACTTGTGAGGCTTGTTAAAATACAGATTGCTAGGTGCCACCTCCAGAGATTCTATTTCAGTAGACTGGGGTGGGCCTGAGAATTTGCATTTCTAACAAGTTTCCAGGTGATGCTGGTCCTGGGACCACAATTTGAGACCACTGTTCTTGAGAATCTAGAGCTATGTTCTTTAAACTCTGGGTTGCAACTCATCTGTGAGTTGTGATCAGCATTTTAAAAATAGACTGGACCAGGCATGGTGGCTCATGCCTGTAATCCCAGCATTTTGGGAGACCAAGGTGGGAGGATCACTTGAGGCCAGGAGTTCAAAACTAGCCTGGGCAACATAACAAGACCATATGCCTATAAAAAAATTTAAAAAATTAGCCAGGTATGGTGGTATGCACCTGTAGTCCTAGCTACTTGAGAGGCTGAGGTAACAGGATTGCTTGAGCCCAGGAATTCAAGACTGCAGTGAGCTATGATCATGCCACTACACTCCAGCCTGGCAACAGAGCAAAACCCTGTCCCCCATAAATAAATAAATAGGTAGATAGATAGATAGATAGACTGTACTAGGTGTAAATAAACCAAAATTGTATAAAATCTATCATGAATGCATGACTCTTGTTAAGTATAGTGTTTTGTGAAACTTATTTCTGTTTTAGTTGTGTGCTTGTGTAAGCAAGTTTGTACTGGATTAGGATCTAAAATGTGAGTCATAGTCAGTAAGGCTTGAGAAACACTAAGGTGAAAGTTTCACTTGTCAGACTGTTGGTGCTTGAAAAGGCAAAAAATCTTTCTATATTGTAGCACCACCAGGGAGAGCATGAGCTCCCCACCCTGCCCCAGTTGCCATCCCCAGTCTGGGCAGGGTTCTTGACCAGGCCTGTCTTTTCCCCTTTCAGAGGTCAGTCTCCCAGAGGACAGCATTTGGGTTTTGAAATTTTGGTCTTCTTATGAACCCTTCGTAACCAGCCCAGTGTCAGAAACTATTTTCTTTCTAGTCAGGCTTGTGATAGAGTACATGTCTTTAAAAATGACAGAATATTGGATCGGGTGTGGTGACTCATGCCTGTAATCCCAGCACTTTAAGACCCTGAGGTGGGAGATTGCTTGAGCTCAGGAGTTCGAGACCAGCCGGGCAACATAGCAAAATCCCATCTCTATAATAAATAAATAAAATAAAATAGAAGTAATACCTGCGTCTTCCTCACAAGGTTCTTGTAGGAAGTAAAGTAAGAATAAGATAGTGAATGTGAAAGCCCTTCGTAAACTTTAAATGTAAGAGATATACAAAAAATAATTTTAAAAAATGCATAAAAAAATAAAAATGACAGAATATTTTAAATTATTTTGACAGGTTTCATGCCTTGATTGAGCCTTGGGATCCACTATTGTAGACAGCATCTCCCAGCCCTCTGGATATCATGTTTAGAGATCTCTTTTTTCACCTTCAGCTCCCTCTGCTGTTTTTCATTTCTTCCCCTTCCTGGGACTTCTCCACCCCATCCCCATTTGCCTTTATCTATTTGCCTTAGGCAACAGCTTTTGCAGTCCTTACTCTTTTTGTCATCCTTATCGCATTGCTTACCTTCTCCTCCTCCAGTGTTTTTATTCTCTCTTTGGGGCACCATTCGGTAGCTATGTCTCTCTCCAGAAATACGTGTGTCTAGGGCAAGCTGATACTGCTTTATCCCTTTTCCTTCCGGCATAAAGAATAAGGGACTCTTGTGTTCTCTTTTTGTCATGCTAGGTGGTAAAACCAAGACTAAGAAGGAGGAACAAGCTCCACATCTGAACATTTCTAAAGGATCAGAGTCTCACGGACTGCCAGCAGAGGGGCTGCTGATGGACGGTCCCCAGCACCCTCACTTCAGGGACAGGTTAGAGAATTCACAACTGTATGACACAGAAAAGAAAACAAACTTAAAGAAAGGAGATTGCACAGATTTGATAGTGCAGGATCCTAAATCCTCCACTGTTAAAAGAGAGGTGATAGCTAGGAAATTGGAAGAAAGCAGTAGTGTCAGCACACATCTCATTACAAAGCAGGGCCTTTGTAGAGAACAGGTGTTTTATAAATGTGGTGAGTGTGGTAGTTACTACAACCCCCAATCAGACCTTCACCAGCATCACAGAATTCATACTGATAAAAAGACCTACAAATGCAAAGAATGTGGGAAAACCTTCAGATACAACTCAAAACTGTCACGGCATCAGAAAATTCACACTGGGGAAAAACCGTATTCGTGTGAGGAATGTGGGCAAGCCTTCAGTCAAAATTCCCACCTTCTTCAACATCAGAAACTCCATGGTGGAGAGAGGCCCTATGAGTGTACAGAGTGTGGGAAAACCTTCAGCTACAATTCAAAACTGATAAGGCATCAGAGAATCCACACGGGGGAGAAGCCCTTTAAATGTAAGGAATGTGGGAAGGCCTTCAGATGTCGCTATGACTGCATCATCCACGAGCGAATTCACACTGGGGAGAAACCCTATGAATGTAAGGAGTGTGGAAAAAGTTTCACTTCTAATTCAGTCCTGACTCAGCATCAGAGAATCCACACTGGGGAGAAACCTTATGAATGTAAAGAGTGTGGCAAGGCCTTTCGCCGCAGTTCGGTATTTCTTCAGCACCAGAGGTTCCACACTGGGGAAAAACTTTACAAGTGTAACGAATGTTGGAAAACTTTCACTTGTAGCTCCCGCTTCCTAGTGCATCAGAGAATCCACACTGGGGAGAGACCTTATGAATGCCAGGAGTGTGGGAAGACGTTCAATCAGAAAATTACCCTGGTTCAGCATCAGCGAGTTCACACAGGGGAGAAACCTTATGAGTGTAAGGAGTGTGGGAAAGCCTTCAAATGGAGTGCAAGTTTCATTCAGCATCAGAAGTTGCATACCAGGAAGAAACTTGTCCAAGTTACAGGGCCATCTGCAGTTAAGCCCCACTGGCCCTCTGCAGTGCTCTACCCTCTGCCTCCCCAGAGGGCGTGCTCTGCCTCAGCCCCACCAGAGCCTCCCCCGTCTTCTCCATGTGCCAAACTACTTCCTCCATCCGTGCCTCTCTTCCTGCTGCTCTCTTCACCTGAAACGGCCAGCTCTTCACCCGTCCAAATAGTACATTTCTTTCAGGATCTTGCTTCGTCTGTGAAGTCATCTCCTTATAATCTGAATCCTTTGTCTCACTCCCTGTGAGTTCCCTCATTTTCTCAACTCCTGTTACATCTCAAGTTATCAGGGCTTCCACTGGGCTGTTGATCATTATTGGTCTTGTCTTACATAAGTCATTATTGTTTTCCCAACTTCATTTTAAGTTCTCACACTGAAGGACCATGCTTGATTACTCTCTTTTATCCCCTGGGTAGGAAATGGCAGTATTTGTTCTTTATAGTGTCTAATTTTGGTCTATACTATGAGTCTGCATCTGCCTTCTGGAGTGACTGGAGTTGGCTGAGTTTGCAGAACATTTTGGGTTTTAGGGGATATGGCATTATGAGATGGGCCATTGTATAATAATTAGAGATATAGGAAAAACGCAAAGCCTGTGGGGGAAGGTAATCAGAGAAAGTATGCAATGATTGCTTTTAGGATTTAAGGAGGGCCATTTGGTGGGCCAGTGGTAAGGTTCACTGTGGGGAGAATCTGAGCCTTGGAATTTTTTTATTATACTGATAGTGACTATTATGAGGGTCCTGTATAACTACGTGAAAAGAAAATGAAGTGATGAGTTGGCACAGGTAGTAATAATGTAAAATTATGTCTTTAAACTTGATTGGAATGGAATGTGGTTTTTCAGTTTGGGTTCCTTTTCTATCCTCATTCATATCTTTTTTCAATTTCAGTGCCCACTCAAATATGTAAGTACAAAAAGTGACTTGGGCTTTTGCAATTTAGGTAGGCACCTGAGTGTAATAATCTCTAAAAGTACACATAGAGCGACCTTGTTGGCATCGCACTGGTGAGGACCAGAGGCAAAGAGGAGAAACCTCACTGTGACTCGCTGTAGCTCCTGCGTCTGCAGCGAGTCCATTCCTGATGAATTCTGTACAGGCACTTGGGTATGTTCTCACATCCACTCCAGATGCCCCTGTGATTAAATCTGAATTTGTGATTGGTGGTGCTTTTAAATTAACTTCATAATGAACTGTTTTGGGAACACCAAGAAGTATTTTAAGCATGCTAATTGCTTTGTTTTGATTGTCCCCACCAAAACTCATGCTGAAACTTAATCCCATTGTAACATTTTTAAGAGAGGGGCCTATAAGAGGTGATTAGGATTAGATAAGGTCCTCAGGGTAGAGCCCCCATGATGGGACTGGTGGCTTTAAAGAGAGGAAGAGCATTCTGAACTGAGATACACTTGCTCTGTCTCACCATGTGATGTCCCCCACCATGTCATGACAGCAAAAAGGCCTTCACCAGATGCTTGCACCTTGATATTGGACTTCCCAGCCTCCAAACCTGTGAGCTAAATAAACCTATATTCTTCATAAATTACCCAGTCTGTGGTATTCAGTTATAGCAACACGAAACAGAATGAGACAGAAAATTGATAGCAAGAAGTGGGGTTGTTGCTCTAACGGATACCTGAAAATGTGGAAGTGGTTTTGCCACAAATAATGGGTAGAGGTTGGAAGAATTTGGAGGAGCAGACCAGAAAAAGCCTGTATTATCTGAATGGAGCATTAAGGATGATTCTGGTGAGGGCTTGGAAGAAGAGAAGATTGGGGAGCGAGTCTGGAACTTCTTAGAGATTACAGTTGACCTTTGAACAACGTGGGTCTAAACTGCACAGGTCCACTTATATGTGGATTTTTTTCAATAAAAGTCGTACCAAGTGTGCCTGCCTCTGCTGCCTCCCCTTCCACCTCCTTCACTTTTTCCACCTCTGCCGCTTCTGAGACAGCAAGACCAGCCCCTCTTCCATCTCCTTCTCAGCCTACTCAACATGAAGACGATGAGGATGAAGACCTTTGTGATGATCCACTTAATGAACAGTAAATATATTTTCTCTTCCTTATGACTTTCTTAATAACATTTTCTTTTGTCTAGCTTACTTTATCATAAGAATATAGTGTATAATACATACAGCATATAATATGTGTTAATTGACTATTATTAGTAAGGTCAACAGTAGGCTGTTAGTAGTTAAGTTTTTAGAGAGTCAAAACCTATACACAGATTTTTCACTGTACAAGGGTTGCCACCCCAACCCCTGAATTGTTCAAGGGTCAACTGTACTTAAGTGGTCGTGACCAGAAAATTGATAGAAATATGGGCAATAAAGGCCATTCTCAGATGGAATTGAAGAGCAAGGTATTGGAAACTGGAGCAAAGGCCATCCTTGTTATGAAGTGGCAAAGAACTTGGCTGAACTGTGTCTGTGCCAAGAGCTTTATGTAAGGTGGAATTTAAGAATGATGCACTAGGATATGTGGCAGAAGAAATATCTAAGCAGCAAAGCATCTAGACTGCTGCATGGCTACTTTTACAGTAAAATAAGAGAGGAAGACTGATTTAAAGACAGAATTTATAATTAAAAGAGAAACAGAGTAGAAAGATTTGGAAAATTCTCAGGCTGGCCTTGTAGTACAGAATAAAAAAGCATTTTCAGCAGAGGATATCAACAGTGTGAACAACTGACCAATTGATAAGAAGATTAGTGTGGATAAATGGAAGACAGAAGCTATTCATCAGGACAATGACAGAAAACCCCGAAGGCATTTGAGAGATCTGTGAGGCTTCCCCTCCCATCATAGGCCCAGAGCTATAGGAGGGCAGAATGGTTTCAAGGAACAGGTCCTGGGCACCCTTGCTACCTTGCATTGGGTCTTGGCTTCTTTCAGCCTGGCGCAAGGCTCCTCTGCTGCCCCACCTGCGGTCCAAATGGCCCCAAGTACAGCTGAACTCAGCATTCTGGAAGATATAAGTGGTAAACTTTCCACATGGTGCTGATTCTGCAGTTGCACATAATGCGAGAGCTGTGGAGGCATGACAGCCTCCACTTAGATTTCAAACAATGTATCAAATAGCTTGGGGGTCCAGGTAGAGGCTTGTCACAGGGGTGGAGCCACTGCAGAGAGCCCTTGCTAGGGCAATGCTGAGCAGAAACTCGGGTTGGAACTGCCACAGAGTCTCTACCAGGGCAGTGCCTAGTGGAGTCACAGGGGTGAGACTGCCACCAGGACCCCAGAACTGTAGTGCTACCATTGTGCAACGCCAGACTGGGAGAGTTGCAATCATGAGACTCCAACCCAAGAGAGCAGAGGTGTGGACTAAGTCCAGCAAAGCCATAGGGGCATGGCTGCCCAAGGCTTTGGGGGCCCAAGTCTCCCAGTGTGTACAGAAGGTGGCACATGGAGTGAAAGATTCTGAAGCTTTATGGTTTAGTGTTGTTTCCCTGTTAGGTTTTAGACTTACTTGGGACCAGTTACTCCATTTTTCTTGCCTCTTTCCCCCTATTGGAATGGGAATATTTATCCTATGCCTAGCCCACCATTGTATTTTCGGAACAGGTAACTTGTTTTGATTTCACAGGCTGGAGGGAGTTCAGCTTGAGATGAATCTTCCCTTGAGTCTCACCCATATCTGATCCAGATGAGACCCTGGACTTTGGACTTTTGAGTTGATGCTGAAACGAGTTAAGATTTTCGAGACTTGGAATAGAATGAATGAATTAAAAAAAAATTTTTTTTCTTGAGACAGGGTCTCTCTCTGTCACCCAGGCTGGAGTGCAGTGATGCCATCATAGTTCACTGCAGCCTTGAACTCCTGGTTTCAAGTGTTCCTTCTGCCTCAGCCCCCAGAGTAGCTGGGACTACAGGTGCACACCACCATACCTGGCTGATTTTTAAAGAAATTTTTGTAGAGACAGGATCTCACTATGTTGTCCAGGCTGGTCTGGAATTTCTGGCCTCAGGTGGTCCTCTCATCTCAGCCTTCCAAAGTGCTGGGATTACAGGAGTGAGCCACTGCTCCCAGCACTGTTTTGTATGTGAGAAGGACATGCGTTTGGGGGAACCAGGGTTGGAATGCTGTGGTTTGAATGTCCCCACCAAAACTCGTGTTGAAACTTAATCCCCATTGTAACAGTATTAAGAGGGCCTTTAAAATGTGATTAAGATTAGATAAAATCATCAGGGTGGGGCCCCCCTGGTGGCACTTGTGGCTTTAAAAGAGGAAGAGAGACTTGAGCTGACATACAGGCTCTTGTCCTCTCACCGTATGATACCCTCCGACATGCTATGACACAAGAAGGCCCTCACCAGATGCGGCCCCTCTACCCGTATGTCCCAGTTTCCAGAACTGTGGGCTAAATTTAAACTTCTTTTCTTTAGAAATTGCCCAGTCTGTGGTATTCTGTCACAGCAACAGGAAATTAACTAAGACTTACCGATCTTACCAGATGTTATGGTCTCACTGGTTTGGCCATATTTTCTGCCTAATGCCTAGAGACTCTGACCCATCTCAGAATCACTGCTTCAGGACAGTGTAGTGACATGCAAATGTACTTTAAAAAATTAAGTGGGAGGACAGTACTAAGAAAATGATATGTACACTGCTATGTTAACATCGTAAAATCATGTATGCAAGGGAGGACATAGATTTTGGTTTGGCTTTGGTTTTGGTCAGGTTTATTGAGGCAAGTTTTATATATACTTTTAAAGTTTACAATTTGATGAGACAAATGAGTACAGTTGTTTAACCAAGATACAGAAAATTTCCATCACTCCAGAAAGTTCCCTTGTCACAAGCAGAAATTTAAATGGTTGGTGAGTTGTTAGGGATTTTTCATTCGTTGAGAAGGTCTGTGCAATACATAGAATTTAGGAGAAGAAAAAGCAAAAACTAAAGTTATTTTCCCAACTCCAGTCAGAACGTCCAGAATATGCAAGGAACCCAGAATCACTGCTAAGAAGAGCAGCCAAAATGTGGGAGTATAACAGTGACTTTGGCTTCTTTGCCATATTTCGGATATATGTACACATACAAAATGTTTGTCCTGTTTACCTCTCCAAAACACCATTGAACAGAAAGGGCCTCAGGGGTTCTGGGAGGATGGTAGCAAGGAAGGGTTGAGGGTGAGAGACTCCTCAACTAGCCAGTCTTCAGGAAAGAGGAACTTCTTCGTTTGGAGGATAGCAGATTGTAAGACAAGAAGAAAGAAAGGAATGTAGGGAAAAATAAGTGGATCTGCTCTAGTTTGAAGGGCCAAGAGATTTATGGGTTTCTGACTGGTGAATTTTATTTTCTCACTTATTTTTTTCTTCATTCCATGAACAGGTATTTAGATGTTTTTTCCCTCATTGTTACACAAATGTTAGTACACAGCCTCCATGGTACTTTCACGAGGTGTTAAAAATAGAGGAATGATGTGTCATTCTTTTTAATGCAGGGACTAGTGTTGCCAGGTTGTCTGGTACTTAATACTCAGGAATTTTCTGACAAGGGCCATGAGTGGTTTATGGTGGGAACAAATGTGTAAAAATAAACTCATACATTAATTTAAATTCCAACATAGTATTCTTTCAAGGAGTTTCTATTTTCTCTGAAAGTGAAATGGTTCTATCCAAACATACTGACTTTTTCCCCCTGTGATATTGTGATACAATAAGAAAGATATATTTGGTCCTTGTGCCCAGTTTCTGGCACAGAGGTCCTAAAATCCTTGTAATTTCCTGAGTGAGAGGAGCATCTTTTGTTATAGTATTTGCTCTTAGTTCCTGGTTGCTGGCACAAGAGCTTCTAAGACCCTTGGGATCTCCAGAGTGATAAGTGTCTTTCTGTAGGCGAATGAGATGACTGGTGGCTGAGCTTCTCTAGATCGCTTAAGAATGGGGTCTGGTTGCCAGAAAGACCAAGACATGATTAAAGGGTTCAAACTTTCAACCCCACCCCCAACCTCTGGGAAGGGGAGAGGGGCTGAGTTAATCAGTGGCGAGTGATGTAATCAATCATGCCTATGTAATAAAACCTCTGTAAAAACCCTAAACAAGGGGGTTCAGAGAACTTCCAGGTTTGTGAACACATTGAGGGGCTGGGAGGGTGGTGCACCTGGAGAGAGCATGAAAGGTCTGCCCCTGTCCTCCCATACCTTTCCCTAGGTGTCTCTTCCATTTGGCTGTTCCTAGGTTGTTTTCTTTATAATAAACCAGTAATAGGAAGTAAAGTGCCTTCGTGTGTTTTATGAGCCATTCTAACAAATTAGGAGGGGGTTGTGGGAACCTCCAATTTACAGCTGTTCGGTTAGAAGTACAGGTGGCCTAGGACTTGTGACTGGCATCTGAGTCCCAAACCTACATGGTCTGACGCTAACTCTGGGTAGTTAGTGCCCGAATTGAATCACCGGACACCCGGCTGGTGTCCAGAGAGTTGGAGAATTGGTGGTGGTTATGGAAAAAACCCACACATATGTGTCAGGAATGTGAGTAAAAACAGTTCACACCCTCCTCTACTGCTAGTTTAAGATTTGCATGACTGCCCATTTTCTTCGGGAAAGGTGTATGGGTGTCATATTACCTGAGTTGTGAAGTTTTCAGACTTTTGCCTTTACCAGTGACTGAGCTAAGTATGTTAGGAGTCTGTTTTAAAATAGCAGAGACCTACTTGAATTAACATAAGCACACTTGATTTACTATAAGGATTCCTGTGCGTACTCAGGCACCCAAAGGCAAGAATGCAGCCAGGAGGTCTGGAGCCTAGAAAATCCAAGCAGTCAGGAGCAATAGGCAGCACACCCAGGCTCAGGCTCTGCTCTTTCCTCACTCCTGGTCCCTCCTCCCTTCTTTGCTTTCCTGCTTTCTCTGTTCCTAGGCACAGGGTAGAATTTTCCAGAGGTCTCAAGTTTACACGTCCATTCCAGAGACCAGCCCAAACTGAGTTAGAATCTCCTAGACTTAATTGCAGATTGGCAGGAGAGAGAATATGATTTGCGCAGTGTAGGTTAGGTGTTCACTTCTGGTCTACTCCTACGGCCAGGGAGCCTGGGTCACGTAACGTACATGAGGATTCCAGGGCCTGCTCTGCTGGTGAGGGGGTGGTTAACTGGGCTGATCAGACACTCAAAAGGTGTCTGTTGCAAGTTTTTAGATCACAGCCTTTTCCCTTGCTTCTGTTGTTCCATGCCTCCTGACAACTAAGATAACTGAAGCTTCAGGGTATTTTTTTCCTTCCTCTCTGGAAGCTTTTAGAGATTTACCTTTAACAGTTAGTTATGCCTTTGTGTTTATCATACTCCATTAATGTCTTTGGGTTCAAAGTGTCTCTCAGTCTGCACTGTGCAGACTGTGCATTCAGTTCTTCCTTTGTTGATGGCTTGTGACTGGCCAGTCATGGGTAGAAGAGCTGGTGGGTTATGGCAAGTGGGGATATGGTCTCCCCTGATTTCCTTTGGACTTTGTCTTTGGGATAAATAGGTACACCTGGCCGTGGATGAGTGAGGGTGAATCTCTATGGCACTTGGGTCTTTCTCTTTGGGATATATGTGTGTAGCTAGCTCAGGAATTGCAAGGTTGGCTTTCTGGCTATAGCTCCCCAACTGGTGCATTTCTGGTTAATAGTTCTCCCTGGTTTTCCTTGTATTTTCACATCCACTCCAATATGGATGTTGTGTTGATGATAACAAAAACAGTGTGGCCGCATGATTTCTCTTTTTTCTTTTCTATTTTTGGCATGATTTCTCTTTTAATCCAATCACCACTGCCATTCCTCTGGAAGGAACAGGCCTCCAGCAGGGAACGCCCTGCCTTTTCTTTGACTGCCCCTGCCCCCAGCCTCAACCCCCAAGCTGAGATTTCTTAGTAGTACCTTCAGAGACATCTCATTCCTTACACTCCCTGTTCTCCATAACATATCAGTGATTAGGCCAGCTGTGGGGAAGACCTCTGTCTCCTGCGGTTCAGTCCAAATTGTAATATGCTTGGTCAATAGTCCTCAGCGTTTATAGTGTAAAATCAGGCTACTTCTCTAGTTTGTAGCCTTCCCCTTGGAGGAGATTAACACTCAGTATGTCAAAGCTTGCCTGTTAATAAGGCCTCAGGTGTTGAGGGAGCAGTGATTGACCACAGACTGGAGACTGTTAGATTCGTCTTTATTAGTCCAGCCCCTAGACGGGGTCCCAGGAATGGTGAGGGCTTATAAAGAGATGCAGACAGCTGTTTCCCTCTATGATGCCATGCCCTGGAGGTCAAGAAGTCTAGCTTTTCAATCCTAGTTGCATGTGGGGCAACCAGGCAGGACTCCAAAACATCTGTGTCCTCCCAGGCCCCACTGCAGCCCCATCTGTAGGCAGCCACTGAAGCCTGGACAGGCAGGGCTGCTCCAACACTGACTGCAATAAGGCCTGACTGTTCAGGCACGTCAGGTGATGGTCCCGGAACAATGCACCACCAAGAGGGGAAACCTCCGGGCTTCCAAGAGAGGGCTGGGCTCCTGCTGTACTCTGCCGGGTCACCGGTGGGTGGAGCCCCTATGCTCCTGTGAGAGGAGGCACCTGTGTGGTGGCTCTCTGGCCAGCGAGCTTCAGCCCTTGAGGCGAGACACTTGGAGCTCAGTGATCTGGGGCCAGCAGAGGAGGCCCCATAACCCGAACCCGCAGAGATGGTCCATTTTTCCCTCCGCTTGGAAGGCTTTCCTCAATGGCCTCTGTGCCCGCCTTCCTGGTTATGGCTGATGATGTTGGCCTCACCTGCTTTTTGCTGCTCCCAGTGGGTCTGGGGCTAGCGTTACCCATCATCGGGGCACTTGATCTTTTTTCTTGCTGTTTCTGGGCACTTTTTCCAGCTTTGACCTATAGCCAGGCCTCCACCTGCATCTTGTCCTATGGCCCTTATGGGTCCAGCTGCCCTCTGCCTGCATTCTTTTCAGAGATGGCTTCTCTTGATCATGGTCAGGGTCATTGGACACATTCAGTAAAAACTATTTTCTCCTCCAACCCAAGTAGTCACTCTGAGGCCAGGATTTTCCTCTAACTGAGACTTAGTTCTGGATAATGGAGTGTAGTGGCATATTGTGAGAAGCCTTGTGTCTTGCCAGCAAGTGGATGGAGCAATACACTGAAGGAGCAGTTATAACTTGCCAGTGGAGGTAGGGCCAAGACAGCCATCATTCTAAATGTTAACCATTTCCAGGCAAGGTGCCAAGGAGGAGTAATGCATATATGGGCTGCAAGAGAAGGTCAGAATCATTCATGGCTCTCTTCTCCTCATTAGATCCTGAGGCTCTTCCTTTTCCAGACTCAGAGCAGTGCAGGAAGCCAGGGGAAGGCAGCCATGCTCCAGTGTGGTCCCAGGTGAGCTGGGCTTCCCAACAAAGACTGTCTTAAGTCAACTGTCAGAGAAATCAGTACAGGATTCAGGGGCCTGACTCGGCTTCCCCTTTGCACGGAAGCTATGGCAAGTGTATAGGTGTGCCTCTGCACAAGAAACTGTTTCTGGGGGAAAGTGGTTTGAGGAGAAATGAGATTGTCCAGATTGGGACATATCTTGGTTAGAGAGAACACATGATTTTGAGAAAATCCATTTAATTGGTCAGGTGGAAGCACCTGCCAGTAAAATTTTCTGGGAACTAGAAATCCCCAGTACTTTCTTTTTCTTTCTTTTTTTTTTTTTAATTTTCTTTTAAAATTACTGGCTTGTTCTCTGAAAATCCACATTAATTTCTACAGATGAAGTCTACCAATTTAGGCAGGAAAAGTCTTTTGGGGGAATGCATTTGCTCTGTAAATTGCATATGTAGAATGGCGTAAGCCTGGGGGCCTGACTGAGCAGCCTCTGTATGCCATGCTATGGAATAGGCCTTGCGGATACAATGGGAAATAGTAATAGTTACATAACTTACTGAGCTTTTACTTTGTAAATTATTCATTTAACAAATATTTATGGGGTACTTGCTTTGTGTTGAGGGTGACTAAGACATTGCTTTCATGGAGCTGTCAATTCTAAGGGTGGGGACACAGACAACACCAGCGAAGGTATTAAATATAATACATTGTCAGGGGATGATACATGCTAAAATGCAAAGGTGCATAAGAGGATGGAAAGTGACTACAGGGCATAGAGTGGAAGGTCAGAGCCTTTGAGAGGAGGTGATATTTGAATAGAATGATGTGAGGGAGCAACCCAGGCAGAGGGAACACCAAGGTTGTAAAGTGTAAGCGATCTTAAAGTGTTTGAGTTTTTAAGCAACAGAATGAAGGCAAGTATTTCAGAAGTGAAACCAGACAGGGTGGTTAGAGATGAGGTCAGAGAGAGAGAAGGGGGCTTGGCCACCTCATGTGTGGTTTTGATGTTGTACAACTGGGCAAGGCCTTCACCCAAAGTTATAAGGGAAGGTCTCACTGAACAGGTAATGTCTGTATCAAGACCTAAAGAAGTGGAAGAACCAGAGGAGAGAATTCCAGGCTGATGGAAGAAAAAATACAAAGGCCTTGATATAGGAAAAAGTTTGACTTGTCTGAAGAAAAGAAAGGAAGCCAGAGTGCCAGACTGCACAGAGTCCAGGGAATTACACTGGCAGCAATTGTAGAGAGATGCAGGAGCCAGATCACATAGGACCTCACAGGTCATGGGCAAGAGTTTGCATCTCATCCTAAGAGCAATAGTAGCCATTAAAGAGTTTTTGACATATAAGAATAACATTTATTGGGTGTCGGGCAGGTGGGAGGGGGGAAGAGGGGATGGGTACATGCATACTTAATGAGTGCGATGCGCACCATCTGGGGGATGGACACTTGAAGCTCAGACTTGGTGGGGGGCAAGGGCAACATACGTAACCTAAACATCTGTACCCCCATAATATGCTGAAATAAAAAAAAATAATAATAAATTTTTGAGTTTCATGACCTTTTTATCAGATCATTCAGGCTAATGTGTAGAAAACCTGTTGTTCAGAGTATAAGAGTGAAAAACGAATGAGACTAGTTAGGAGGTTATTTCAGGAGTC
This sequence comes from Indri indri, assembly GCA_004363605.1. Taxonomy (NCBI): domain Eukaryota; kingdom Metazoa; phylum Chordata; class Mammalia; order Primates; family Indriidae; genus Indri; species Indri indri. The sequence goes on from RJWJ010013217.1 coordinate 17,134, forward strand.
CAGCCAGGAAATGATTATTGTAATGTTATAGTGTAGATTGATATCTGGTAGTAGAGCAAATTCCCTTTTTTCCCCCAAAATATTCTTAGCTCATCTTTTCATCTGTTCTTCCATATAAGCTTCAAAATCCAGATTCTCTAGAACTTTAGAATAAAAAATGATTTCCACTGGGATTGCCCTGACTTATAGATTAATCTGAGACATGACAGTTTTTTAGAAATTCTGCTTCTCATTCATGAACATGTTTTCTCTTATCATTTATTGAATAGTTCTTCTTTTATGTTCTTCAGTGAAAGGGTGTGTGTGTGTGTGTGTGTGTGTGTGTGTGTGTGCGTGTGTGTACATGCACACGTGTATGCTATAGATTTCCATTTCCAACCGATTTTTGGGGTATATTATTGATTTTCTATGTTGATCTTCATCTGGCCATTAAATTATCTACAGCTTTTCCTGCCCCCACCTCAGGCTTCAGTAGGAACCTTTTGTTTCAGGAGCCAGTTCCTTCAAGAGGTGGACTCTATTTCACCCAGGAGCAATGGGCCAGCCTGATGCCCACTTAGAAGACCCTGTGCAGACACAGGACTGTAGCTTCTCTAGGTAAGGCCCTTTCCTCTAGGACTCAGCCTCTGTACTTTGGAGCTTACTGGCTTCTTTCCTCTTATAGGCTGAGGTATCTCTTGTAAGCTAGTTTTTAAACCTCCATGGCTGAGTTTCCAATTCACCAACCTCAGAGACTGCTGGCTGAGGAGAGCCCTAGGTTCTCTGTCATATTAAAACAGATGTCCCCAATACCCTAGTAGAGGCTTTGCTTTGGGCAGAATGGGAAATGGAAAGTTTCCTGATACCCTAATTGAGCCCTGTTCCTACACCATCCCTCCCTGTTTTCCTGAGATCTTAGTGCCCTACCATGTGGGTGGGATGCTACCACTACTTCAGTGCACACTCAGATTGGGCCAGATATATTACATTTCTTCTTGAGTAAGATAGCTGGGCTCCTTCCTTAGAGGGCTCCACTTTCCCCAAGGCCCACTTCACTTGTTCTTCTGCGTGTTCCACTTCCCTTTCCACCTACTAAAAGCAGAGGATGGGCCGAAAGGAGTTCTAGAATAAACTCTGCCTGATTCCTCACATTTTCCTGTCCTCTTCTTTCTCCTTTGACAGCATTTTTAATTCCTTAAACCATTTCTGACATCCCTGCTGGAGTGAGAGGAAATACCATGGGGCCCAGGTCCCTGGGCTCTGCTTGGCAGAGGGGCCGTGAGAGGTGTCTGTACAGGTCAGTGTAAGAACCTGTGAGCTTCCTTTCTTACTTTGCCTCTTCCTTTGTTTTCATAATTCATCATGTAAAAGGTTTTTCTTCTCTCATATGGCTGCTGGGGGGATGAAAATGCTTATTATTACACAGGCAGGTATTGCAGACCTCCCCCCACACACCTTTTTTCTACTTAATGGGATAAATTAATTTTCTACTATCTTCAATACAAAGATGTATTTTAATTACAATTAGAGGCTTCTATGAGCTAGCCTGGAAACACACATGTCATTTTCATTCATTGTTTCTGCGAGAAAATGTAAAGTTGTTTCTAAGCATTCACCTAAAAATAAACTTTTTGAGGAATTTGTGATTGCAACTGAGATGCAAACTGCTTTCTTCATTTAAAAGAAATTAATTGAACAAGATTTAAAAAAGAATATATTTTGACCTTTCTTATTCTTCTCAGCCTGTTCCAATTTCTCAAGCTATACAGAATACTTTTATAGCATACCTCCTTCTAATTTAGCCCTACTTTTACCTTGAAGCAGTACCTGCCCAGTAATGACCCCACCCCAGGATTTAAGACCATTTTGGTGCTAAAACTTCCCAGCAGTCTTTCTGCATCTACTTTGAACTCTTTGCTACAGCTACAGGTTATCTGATTAGTCCACTAATAGCCTTCATTAATGAAAAGAATGGCTTTTTAAAATTGTAGATTAATTAAAAATATTCCTTATATAGCCAGTAGCTTTCTAATCTAGTTTCTATATCAGCTAACTTTCTGATGGAGATTATCTCTGTTATCCTAGACTATTCCATGGGTAATATTTGAACATAGAACCTTCTGGAAGTAAGAGTCATTGTTTGGGTGTTGGAATCCTCTGTGCCCCAGTCTGCTTCTCAACCTGCTGGACCTGGTAGGGGCTGCAGCTGCTTCCTCAGCTCTCTCCTCCGGCCCCAGTGAGCTCTCTCTTCACCCTGGAGTCATTTCCTGTTTCTTCCATGCCCTTCCTGCTGCCTGTGCCTCTTCTCCTCACTCTCTCTTCCCTTTAGCCTCTTTCCCATTTTGATGGGACCTGTTCCATCTCCCTCTACACTCTTTACTGTCATTGCCCTACTTGTGGAAACAAACAGCTCCTGTTTTGACTGGTCCTGTTTGATGCCAGCATCTTCAGTTTTCTGTGGATAGGAGCCCATTATGTTGCTTTCCTTGTTCCTCTGGCCCTTATGCAGCCATTTTATAGTCTGCTGGGAAGAAACCGTATACTAAGAAAGTAAGCTAGTAACACTTGATCAACTTTTCCCACTAGTCCAGCTAATGATCGAAATCTGTATTTTCTTTTTGTTATGTCACCAGATGAGGCCAGAATTGTCATTAAGGAATTAACTCCATAGCAACCAATTTTTGAAGAAATGGAATTGCACAGAGTGATGTCAGGACAGCTGGCAATGGATGCAGTCCAGCACCCTGAACTTGAGGGCAGCTTAGAGTGGCAGCAGAGAATGGGGAAAAAAAAACAAGACAAAGAAGAGAGGATTTGTAGATGTATCAGTCAAGGAACTTAGCTCCTCCACTGTTGAAGAAGGGGAGGAGTATAAGAAATTAGGAAAAATCATTAGTGACAGCATGCATCTTGTTGCAAATCTGAGAGTTCATACAGAACAGATGTTTAATGAATGGGGTGCGTGTGGCACATGTTTCAATCTAAGGTCAGTCCTTTACCAACATTGGATAATTCACACTAGAAGAAAGCCGTACAATTATAAAGAATGTGGAAAAGCCTTTATATACAACTGAGAACTTGCGTAGCACCAGATAACCCACATGGGGAGAAACTATACTCATGTAAGAAGTGGACAAGTTTTCAATCAAAACACCCACCTTCTTCAGTGTCAGAAAACTTGATGGTGGAGGGCAGCTGTATGAACGGACAGAGTGTGGAAAAAACTTAAGTTCCAAAGTTGCCTTGACTCAGCCTCCAGGAACAACTTCTTGGGTTAGGGTGGAGACACTTGCTTGGATTTCAAATATGTAATGAGGGGAAATCATGCCGGTTATTAAATTGACAGGGCTAGCTCTGTAGTGGGATGCCCTGACAAGTCTTTGAGGATGGGGTGGTTTTGAAGACTGGCAGAGGCAAAGCCTGGAGAGTATTTATCCCAAGGTATGAGAAGTGAAATCTAATACCAAGGCCCCAATATTCACAGGACAGGCCACTGGATCATTGACTGACATCTGTCTCCAGGCTGGGCCTGAACACACATCTGGGTATAGGGTAAGAAAGGGCTTTAAGGCGAAATGTTAACAGCTGTTTCCCTAAACCCTGCCACATGTTGGAGCCCCAGCAGCACCTGTTTTGTGTCTTCAAAAGCACATAACACATTTAGAAAACAAAACAAAACAAACTCACATGCACTTCTTATGTGCCAGGCACTACTGTAAATACTTAACCAATCCATTGACTCATTTAATGAATTAACCCTGAACAGCCTTTTGAGGTTGGTACCATCATACCCATTTAACAGACAAAGAAACTTGCTGCAGGTCACGCAACTATCAAGTTATTCTACTGACAGGTCTAGCTATGAGGTGCCGGGACAAGTCTTCGAGCATGGGATGGTTTTGAAGACTGGTAGAGGAGTGCTGCTAGGTTTCTGGACGTAGGTAGTCACTACACATTTGGACATTTGCCCTTTTGAGTGCTGGGCCCTACTTTGCACACGCCCACTCTTCCCATTGCAGCGCAGTCACAGAACCCAGGCAGCTTGGACACGTGTGGCGCAGTGGACCCCTAAGTACCTGGAAGGGCAGCCAGAGCGACAGGCGCCAGAGAACTCAGGACTGTAACCGTTCTGTGGCCTGAGCTGGCCTGACGTCATCCCCCGAGGGAGCTGCTAGGTGGGGGTGCTGCAGGACCCCAGCCTGGGGAGTGGCCCGTACTGTCGCTAGGCACAGGGACACTGGCGGTTGCGGGGGCGGTTGGAGCGGGGGAGAAGGTGGTGGGTGGGTAAGGAATCACAGAGACGGGCAACTTCCCAGGTTCCTAGAGAGGAAGGGAATGGTAAAACGCACTTCCGGCTGGACGCGGCCAAAGCTTTCCCCAGAGCCGTCGGCAGGTGGTTGTTCCCACGCCTTCTCTGCGCCTGAGCTGCGCGGCGTTAGCGGCGGCCGCGGAAGGGGTTCTGGCGCCGGGTAACCGATTCGCTTCCCCCGGGCGTGTTCTATCGGGTTCTCCAACCCCTGTACTTTTGGAGTGAGGGGTGGCGGGACGGAGAGGGACCCAGGTCGGGCAGAGGGCATTTGCGGGTGCGAGGCAGCATCAGTCTCACTGTGCCTCTTATTTTCTTTCTCTTCAGTCGCACTTCTCCGAACCCCGAGGGAGTGTGAGAAGCGGGGCCGCCAGCCATGCTCCAGACCCCTTGGCGCCAGGTGAGCGGGCATCCTCTCGGCCTCTGTTGTCTCCCTTTCCGACCCTCCGCCCTCTGCGTTCAGATCTTGAGTTGTGTAGGCCTGTGGCCTCCCTTGTGCGTCCGTCACTATGAGGGGGACGGAGAGGTGAGAGTGCCCCAACTAAGACACGATTGGGATGGGGAAAACTGGTGAGCGTGGGCGGATTGACGGGGACAGATTTGGCAGTTGGAGCCAGCCAAAAATAATTTCCTGAAATGTGGAGATGTACATCACTGCATACAATGAAGACCCTTTTCACCCCCATCCACAAGGTTGGAGAAGGCTTTACTTGGGTAAAGCAAGTCTAGTAATTATTTTGTAGAATCCATTGGATTTTCTACATAGACAGGTTATCTATGAGTAAGACGGTTTTACTTCTTTCCAGTCTAGATGCTTATTTATTTATTTATTTTTTCTTGCCTCATTGCACTGTCTAGAGCCTTCATTTCAATATAGAATAGGTGAGAGCAGATATCCTTGTCTTATTCATGATCATAGGGTGAAACCATTCAGTCTTTAATTGTTCAGTCTGATATTCGCTGTAGACTTTTTTTTGTAAATGCCTTTTATCAGGTGAAGGAAGTTCTATTCCTACTATTCCTAGTTTGCTATAGTTTTTAAGAGGAATGGATGTTGGATTTTGACAGATGCCTTTTCTGTCTATTTAGATGATCGTATGATTTTTCTTTTTTAGTTTTTTAATATGGTGAATTACATTTTTTTTTTCAAATATTAAACCATTTCTGCATTCCTGGGATAAAACTGGCTTGGTCATGATGTGTTATTCTTTTACTATATATTGAATTAAATGGGTTACAATTTTGTTTATAATTTTTACATCTGTTCTTAAGAGGCATTGATCTGCAGTTTTCTTCTATTGTAATGTCTTTGTCCCATAACAAGAAGTATTCCTTCCTTTTTAATGTTTTGGAAGAATTTATGTAGAATTGGTTACATTTCTTCCTTAAATGTTTAGTAGAATTCACCAGTGGAGTTTTCTTTCTGATAAGGACTTTAAATTACAGTTTTAATTCCTTTGGTAGGAGATAGGGGCTACTCGGGTTATCTATTTCTTTTTATTTTTTGAGATGGGGTCTCACTATGTTGCTCCAGCTGACTTTGAGCTCCTAGGCTCAAGCAATCTTCCCCCCTCAGCCTTTTGAGTAGCTGGGACTATAGGCATTCGTGACTATGCCCAGCTTGACGGAGTTTTGATAATTTGTGTCTTTCAGGGAATTTATCCATTTTATCTAAGTTGTGGAAATTATTGACATAAAGTTCATAATATTTCCTTATCTTTTTATTGTCTGCAGTGATTCTTTTATTACTAACAGTGGTGATTTGTGCATTCTTTCTAGTCCATCTGGCTACAAGTTTATAAATTTTATTGATCTTCTCAAAGAACCAACTTTTTAGTTTCATTAAGTCTCTCGGTTTTTCTGTTTTCTGGGTCATTAGTTTTCACTTTGATCTTTATTTCCTTTGTTCTGCTTATTTTGTGTTAAATTTGTTATTCTTTTTCTAGTTCTAAGGTGAAGCTGAGGTCACAGATTTGAGATCTTTCTTCTTTTTTTGTTTTGTAAAATAGGCATTTAATGCTACAAATTTCCCCCTAAGTACTGTTTTAGCATTATCCCTCAAATTCTGGTACAGCGTGTTTTTGTTTTCATTCAGTTTAAATACTTTCTACATTCTCTTATGGTTTCTCTTTGATCTATGTGTTATTTGGAAACTGAATAACACACTTCTAAATATTTGGGAATTTTCCAGGGGTTTTTCTGTTATATCAAATTTTATTCCATTATAGTCAGAGAATACACTGTATGGCTTGAATCGTTTTGATTTTATGAAGACTTCTTTTATGGCCCACAATATGGTCTATCTTGGTAATTTTTCCGTATATACCTGAGAAGAATGTGTATTCTGCTTTCATGGGGTGGAATGTTTTGTAAATATCCATTAGGTCAAGTTGGTTAATACTATTGTTCAAGTCTGCTATATCCTTGTTGAGAGAAGGTATTAAATTTTTCAATTATAATTACAGATTTATCTATTTCTCCTTGAAGTTTTATCAGTTTTTGCTTCACATATTTGAAGCTCTGTTATTAAGTGCATATACATGTAGGATTGTTATGGTGAACTGATCCCTTTATGGTTAGGAATGACCTTCTTTATCTCTTACTATTCTTTCCTCAGAAATCTGCATTGTCTTACATTAATTTAGCCATTCTAGCTTTCTTTGACTAAAGTTGGCATGGTGTATTTTTTTCTATCTTTTTGCTTTTAATTAATCCCTGTCTTTAAAGTACATTTCTTGAAGAAAGCTTATAGTAGGTTCTTACTTTTTTCAATCCAATCTGACGATGTTTGTCTTTTGGGATGTTTAGATTATTTACATTTGATGTGATTATTGATATGGCTAGATTTGGAAACATCTATTTGTTTTCTAACTGTCCCATCCATTCTTTCTTCCTTTTTTTCCTCTTCTTCCATCTTCTCTAGGATTAATGGTGTATTTTTTGTGATTCCATTTTTTTTTTCTGTTTTGTTGGCTATATATAAATTGTAACTGTTTATCTTATTATTTTAGAGGTTGCTTTAGGGTTTGCGGTATACATCTTTAACTTATCACATTCCACCAAGTAATATTATACTATTTCATAAATGGTATGAAACCTTAAAATAGTATACTTCCATTTCTCCCCTTAAGGGATTTATGTTAGTGTCATGCATTCTACTATTACACATTTTATGAGTCCCACATTACATTGTTTTTAATCAATTACTTTTTGTAGCAATTTATAAAATAATAAAAAATATTCCTACATAATTACCATTTCTGGTACTGTTCATTCCTCTGTGTGTATTCATGTTTTTATCTAGTATGATTTTCTTTCTGCTGTAAGGCCTACTTGTAGTTGGGTCTGCTGGTGATAAATTCTTTCTGTTTCTGTATGTCTGAAAAATCTTATTTTGCCTTTGTTTTTGAAAGGTACTTTTGCTACATAAAGAATTCTAGGTTGAATTTTATGTTTTTTTTTTCCCCCTTTTTGTATTTTAAACATGTTGCATCACATCTCATTTCCATTGTTTCTGGTGAGAAATCTGGAGTCATCTTTGCCCTTGCTCACTGTGTAGGACGTCTTTTTTCCCTCTGGCTTTTTAAAAAGATACACTCTTTATCACTGGTTTTGATAAATTTATGATTTGCCTTAGTATAGTTTTCTTCTATTATAGTTTCTTGTGCTTTGGGTTTGGTAAACTTCTTCAATCTGTGGTTTTATAGTTTTCATCAAGTTTAGAATATTTTCAGCCATTATTTCTTCAAAATTTTTTTTGTCCTTCCCTTCCCTATCTGCCTTCTTCAAGGACTTTGATTGCCTAAATATTAGGCTTTTTGAAGTAGTCCCACAACTCACTGATGCTCTGTTCTTTTGCCTGCAGTCTTTTTTCTCTCTGTGTTTCATTTTGACTAATTTTTACTGCTATGCCTTCATTTTACTAATCTTTTTTTCTTCAGGGTCTAGTTTGCTGTTAATCCATGAAGTGCATTTTTCCCAACATAGTAGTTTTCATAGCTAGAAGTTTGATTTGCGTCTTTTAAAAAAAATATGTCTCTTTTTGTCTCTAACTTTTGAATTTATAACAGCTGTTTCAATGCTTTCTACTATTCTAACATCTGTCAGTTCTGGGTTGGTTTTAATTGATTGAGTGGTCTCCTCATTATGGGCATGTACTCCTGCCTCTTTGAATGCCTGGCAATTTTTGGTTGAATGGCAGACATTGTAAATTTTACCTCGCTGGGTGCTAGATATCTTTATATTCTCATAAAGTGTTTTCTGGAATAACATTGTTACTTAGAACCAATTTGATCCTTTCTGGGCTTATTTTTTGATTTGTTAGTAGGATCTGGAGTAGTGCTCAGCTTAGGGGTAATTATTCTCTACTACTGCTGCAGGATTTCCCAGAGTGATCTCCCCAATGCCTGTGAATTATGAGCTTTTTCAGTGCAGCTAGTGGAAACAGGCACTGTTTCCTGCCTGTGAACACCAGGCGTTTTCCCTTCAGTGTTTTCAAATGACCTTTTTTCCAGCCTCAGGCAGTTTTCTTACACCCATATGCTGATAAGTAGTCTGTTGAATACTCTAAAGGGACCCTCTGCACGTAACTGGGATTCATTCTCTATGCAGCTGCCTCTTCTCTGGCATTCTGTCCTGTAAACTTTAGCTGCCTCGGTCTCTTCAGGCTCTACCAAGGAATCTGCCAGGCTCTGTCTCAGTTCCCTCTTCCTGTGTTGCAGCCTGGAAACTCTTTTAAGGTAGTAAGCTTAGGGAATCATAGGGGTCACCTCTTTGTTGCCCATCTCTCCAGGATTGCTGTCCTTCATTGCCTGATATCTTGAAAATTGTTGTTTAATATAATTTGTCTGGTTTACTTTGTTTAAGGCAGGAAGGAAAATCTAATCCTTGTGACTCCACCTAGACCAGAAGTGGAAGTTTTCCTTCAGCATTTTTAAAAACACAGTACCCTTTTGCTTTTACTGTTTAATCTGTTGTGATCTCCACTTCCCAGTCTTCGTGTGTGTGTTATTTTCCCTTCTCTGAAAGTCTTTAAGATCTGTTTTGTATTCCTTTTTCTGAGACTTCTCAGGTATGTGGCTTTATGTAGGTATTTTTCATTTATTTTCCTAAGTACCTTGTTGGTCCTCCCTCCTCCATGGTGCTTTTTAATTGATAGTGTATTTTACCAAGTTATAAAAAGCAGCACACACTTAAAAATCCTGAGCTCATCCTTGGTTCTGTGGTGTGAATTGGCCTCCTGTTTCTTTGTTTCCCCTTTTGCCAGCAGTTCAGTCTCATCTTTGTCTGCTTTTCTAATTTAGTTACCATTCATCTTTTTTCAGTCTTCTAAAATTCTGTTAACACCTCTAATCTGCTTTGACTCTTCTTCTCTTGGGCCGTTGTGTTACTGTCACTTTAGTGGGGTTTGGGGAGAGAGTGGAGATCAGTACAGAAGTGCTATTGGCTGTGTTTATACGGATGTCCCCTGTGCATGTGCACCTAAAACCACATTGGGGAAAGGAGCCCAGAGGGACACATGGGCACACAGCAAGGCAGAGCGGAGTTAACACAGAGATCAGCAGGTGAAGGCAGAGCTGTTTGCTGGGGATGATCACAGAGGGGTACAGTGACTGTTGGGCTCCCCGTTGGTGAGGGCAGTGCTGGCTGAGCGCTGGCCCTTGGCGGGATACTGAGTGGCTGTTCCTGGCAATACCACTAGACCCAGTAGGTCTCTGCCCCACTACTTAGGCTGTCCTCTGCCCTCACACAGAGCTTGAGCAGGAACCTATTGTTTCAGGAACCAGTGACCTTTGAGGACGTGGCTGTGTACTTCACCCAGAATGAATGGGCTAGTCTGGACCCTGTGCAGAGGGCCCTGTACAGGGAAGTGATGCTGGAGAATTATGCAAATGTGGCTTCCCTGGGTAAGAAGACATCTCTTCTCCTTGCTCTTGTCAGCCTCTGCCCTTTGAGCATCCTGGCTTCTTTCTTCCTTAGAACTCTGTGGGGTCTCTAATAACCCTCAGGGGTAGTTGCCTTGAAGGGTGAGCCCCTCAGAGGTTATTAGGTATGGCGAGCCTGGTGTTCCCAGGTTTTGAAATCAGCTGTCCCTCCAACCCTGTGAGGGGCTGTACCCCAAACGTGGAGACATATTAGGAGCTCTTGGAAACTCAGCAAAGCCACTTGTGCTTTTTGTCTTCCAAGATTTCTGAAGAAGACTTGGGACTCCCTCATGTGAATATGGGATCATTCTGGGACTCTGCTGCCTTTTGGGGAATTTTTCTGTCATCTAACAGCACAGACTGTTAAGTTTCTCCCTGATTTCACTTTATCCCTCACTGCCTGGCTCAGCAGAGAAAGATAAAGGGGGCTGAGAGGGGACCCTGCTTCATGATTCCCTTTACCTTTCTGTACCTGTTTCTTTCTCCCTGGGCAGCTTTTCCATTCACCAGACCTGTTCTGGTCTCCCAGCTGGAGCAAGGAGAACTGCCGTGGGGCCTCGATCCCTGGGAACCTGTGGGCATGGAGGCCCTCAGAGGTGTCTGTCCAGGTGAGCATGGGAACCTATCAGCTGCCTTTTTTGCTTAGCCTGCTTTCATGTTTTCACATTTCAATGTGTTAGAAGCATTACTTCTCTTGGGAGACTTTTCATTCCTATGGAATCATTACATGTGATTCTCTGAGTTCATGGTGGTAGCCTACCTCAAATGCAGAAGGGCCAGTCTCTTCCAAGACAAGCATGATGGCAAGATTTCTTTGCATGCTCATCTTTGTCTCTCCTTACAACCTGCCAAGGTAGACTGTCTGACTGAGCAGCACTTAAACCAGCTCTTTCCTTCTCTGTCATGTGGAAATGTCTTATTTTTCCACCAATTTGCTTTTGCAGTCATGAGGATGTCAGCCACCTTATGGGGAAAATGGGCCTCTGGCAGCCTATCTGGCCTTCTGCATATCATAGAGTACATTAATTCTGTGAAAACAGAATTAGGAGTTTCTAAGCACTGACTTAACACATAATAAAAATTTCATTTTTATAATGGAAAATTTGAAACATATGCAAACACCAGCATAATGCACTCCAAGTATCTCTTGCCCAGCCTCAGCATACACCTATGTCCTGCCATGCTTGTTTTATCTTTCCCCCACAGACACTTAAAAAACTTTCTTTTAACAGATGAACTTTGAAAGCAAAATTTATTGTAAATTAAAGGTGAATAGCTTCCTCATTTTAACGGCTATTAATATGTGGATTAAAAATAAAACACACTGTATTTTCTTGTCTTATTCTGCTTCGCCCCTTTTCTGCCTGTTAAAATGTCCTGTGCTCTTTAGACTCTTGGCAGAGAATGCCCATGACTGATGCACCCCTCAGTCTTGTGTTAAAATTGTGCCTTTCTGGATATGACCTCAGGGCTTTAGGCTATCTGGATAAAATATATTTTCTGAACAATTCGCTTATGAACACATGAGGTTCCGCCCTGGCCCAGTGCTGAAGATTTTATTAGTCTGCAAAAGTCCTCAATAGTGGAGGGAAGATAGCTTTTGGTTTTCCCTTATTATGATGTTAGTTTAGTATTTCACATTTCATACTGTTGTGTTAAACAAATGCATGTCCTATATGACCTTTTAGGAAAAATGACAAGAATTGTTACCTGGTCCTCTATGGCACTTGTGTCTATTGTTGGAAGAGTTCTTCATATTTCCAGTACTCTTTTATTTTAGAGGCAAGCCTCCAAGCCTTCCCCTTTCCTTCTGGATGCTCTGGTGTTTGCCAGGCATGGTCCCTCTGCCACAGCATAGGAGCCTGCTGCTTCACTAGAGCCAGCTTGACGGTAGAGATCACTTCTCCTTTCAAAGATTATATGACATGGATAATGTGTTTTAAAAAGCAGCTGTTAAGGAATTTCCGCCTGGGAGACTGTTGGTAGTGCTTGAGCTGCTTGACCTGCCCCTTCTCTGGTCTCGGTGGTCTTCCTTCCACCTAAGGGTCTCTCTGGTCATCACTTCTTTTTGTCTGCACTTTTATCCATACCATTCACTTTTCTCTCAGTTTTTCTGCCCTAGTTAACAGTCTTTGCTGTTTTCCGGCGTTCACACTCTTTATGGAAATGCCTCCTGGCCTTGCTTGTCTGCCTCTCATAGAGTCTTCATGTCACTCCTGGGGCTCTGTTATGTGGTGATCTTAGGTAGCCGTTTGGCGGGCGTATTAGAAAATATCCATACACTCAGGTCATGTTAGAACCACTTGATCCTGTTTCCCCTTTAGCACAATTATTTTCTTTTTGTCATATCAGGGGCTGACACTTGTATTTTCTCTTTGTGATATCAGGAGATCAGACCAGAACTGAGAAGGAAGGATTAGCTCCAAAGGAACACATGTCCAAAGAAACTGAGTCCCTCAGACTGACACTGGGAGGACTGCCAGGGAATGTTCCCCAGTACTTTGACTTTGGGAGCAGCCTAGAGCAGCCCCAGGGCCATTGGATAATTAAGACAAAGCCAAAGAGGAGACAGTTCACAGATGGATCAACCAGGTATGGTGAGGACTGTGCTGTCAAGAGTGGAGAGAAGTGTGAGAAATTAGGGGAAAATGTTAGTGTTGGCACACAGCTCACTATGAATCAAACAATTCCTAGTGGTCAGATATCTTATGAATGTGGAAAATGTGACAGATATTTCAGTCGAATGGCAGACTTCCACCGACATCAGAAATGTCACACTTGTGAAAAGGCTTTCGAATGCAAAGAATGTGGAAAAGACTTCAGATATAACTCATTACTTATTCGGCATCAGATAATTCACACTGGAAAGAAACCATTTAAATGTAAAGAATGTGGAAAAGGTTTAAGTTCAGACACAGCTTTGATTCAGCATCAGAGAATCCACACTGGAGAAAAGCCCTATGAATGTATGGAGTGTGGCAAGGCCTTCAGTAGCAGCTCGGTCTTCCTCCAGCACCAGAGGTTCCACACTGGGGAGAAACTCTATGAATGTAATGAATGTTGCAAAACTTTCAGTTGTAGCTCAAGCTTCATTGTCCATCAGCGAATGCACACTGGGGAGAAACCCTACGAATGTAAAGAGTGTGGGAAACGATTAAGCTCCAACACAGCCTTGACTCAGCATCAGCGAATTCACACTGGGGAGAAGCCCTTTGAATGTAAGGAGTGTGGGAAGGCCTTCAATCAGAAAATAACCCTGGTTCAGCATGAGCGCATTCACACTGGTGAGAAACCTTATGAGTGTAAGGTGTGTGGGAAAACCTTCAGCTGGTGTGGAAGATTCATTCTGCATCAGAAACTACACACACAGAAGGCACCTGTCCAAGCATAGCGCTCTTCACAGTTTGGCTCACTGTGCCTCTCCTTGTTTCTATTTTCATGCTCTTTATCAGTGTTCTGTCTTTCCTGGAATGTGCTGATTCTTAACCGTGTCTTTGTTCACACAACTCTGCATATCTGGAATGCCCACTCTTCCACCTGTCCAGTCATATGTTTAATTCAGACTCTTGGCTTCCATCATGAAATGGTCCTCAAATTCTCTAAGTCCTTGTCTCCCCAACATGAACTCTCTTTACAGTTAGAAAAGACAAAAAAACTAAAAAACCAACTCCCAAATTTACAAACGTAAAAGGAAATGTAAGTTTCCAGATTTAAAGAATATGCACGATGGATTGGGGGGAAACTTATATTAAAGAATATCACTGTGAATTATGAAAACACCAGGTTTGAAGAAGAGATCCTAAAAAATTTCTAGAGAGAAAAAACAGAAGATCAGAAATGAGAATGGCATTAGATTTCTCAACAGCAACCTTAAAGTTAGATGACAATGGTGTATTCCTTCAAAATTCTGGGGGAAAATGATTTTCCCCTAGAATTTTATGCCCTCAAGTGTAAGTAAAGAATAAAGGCATTTCTTACCCTTTAGGTTTCAAACCTTCATCTCCCATGTATCTTTTCTCAGATGTGCAACACTAAACAAGGGATAGACCAGGAAATGAAAAGACAGATATGTGGACACCCTATTACAATCTGTATATCAGAAGTCTCCTAAATTCAAAAACAGAAGGGCCCAGTCCGTGTGGAGCCATATGCATCTTGGAGGACATCCCTACTAGGATGCAGTATTCACTCACGCTACTTACTCTGCAGTTAGCCTTCACTACTCAGTCGCAGTCCGTGCCTTTGCAAAAGTGAGGGTGTATATACCCTTTGAGTCAGATGCAAGGCACTATTTGTCTTAAATTTATTTATCTCATTGCTGTTCCAAGTGACCTCAAAGGAGGAAACATTTTCTTGCAACTCCATCTAGTTATTTTTTATGATCATGGGAGAACCTACCGTTATTTCTGTTACCTAAGGAAATGAAGGATATAAATGGGTTCTGTTTTAGCATCCACTTTTGCAGGCAGCTTGATTTTGCCCATTGCAGGAAGCAGAGGATAGTGGTTAATAATACAGAGCCAGGCAGACTTTGAACCCAGGTGTGTGACCTTGGTAAGTTACAGAAACTCTGTGTATTAATTTCCTTGTCTGTGAAATGGGGATGACAGTCAGTCTACCTCATAGGTTTGTGCTGAGGCTTAAATGCATTAATATATGAAGAAGTGCTTCAGATAGTGACTGGTGCATAATAAAGTGTGACCTATAATTATAATGCTATTGCTAAGTTTTGACTTATCAATACACCAGTGAAACAATCACCACAATCCAGATGTAAACAGCCATTACGCCCAGAATTTGCTTGTGCCTCTCTGTAATTCCTTGCAGCTGGCCCTCCACAGACAGCCACTCATTTGCTTTCTGTCACTTTGGATTAGTTTTCCTTTATTTTTTGGTGTGATGTCTTTCACTCAGGGTAATTACTTTGAGAATCACCCATGTTGCATATACCAATAGTTCATTCCTTTTTATTGCTGAGTGGTATTCTACTGTATTGGTATTTCCACAATTTGTTTATCCATTGACCTGTTGATGGCCATGTGGGTTGTTTACAGTTTTTGGCTATTATAAATAAAGCTGCTATGAACATTTGTAACCAAGTCTTTGTAAGAGTATATGTTTTCACTTGTCTTGGATAGACACCCAGAGTGGAATGGCTAGTTCGTTAGGCAGGTAGGTGTATCTTTAACTTTTTGAGAATCTTCAAAACTGTTCTGCAAAAAAGATTGTGCCATTGTGTGTTTCCACCAGCATTGTATGAGAGTTTCACTTCTAATATATCTTTGTCTACACTTGATATTGTCAGTTTAAATAATTTTAGCTATTCCAATTGTTTAATACTAACCCGTTGTGGTTTGAATTTGCATTTCTCTAATGACTAATGATGGTGAGCATATTTTCTTGTGCTTATTTATTTTCCATATATCTTTGATGAAGTGTCTGTTCATACCTTTGGCCTATGTTTTTATTGAGTTGTTTTCTTTTTATTAATCTTTCAGAGGTCTTTACATGTTTTAGATGCAGATCTTTTTCAGATATGTGATTTCTAAGTATTTTCTTCTAGCCTGTGGTTTGTCTTTTCATTCTCTTAACAGTGCCTTTTGAGAAGCAGAAGATGTTAGTATTGATGAAGTCCAATTTATCAGTATGTTTTTTGGTGGATCATGTTTTCAGTATAATATCTAAGAAATATTTGCCTTACCCAAGTTTACAAAGATTTTTTGCTGTTTTTCCTTCTGGAAGTTTTATAGTTTTAGGTTTTACGTTTCGTTCTTTACATTCCATTTTGAGTTGATTTTTGTATAGAGTGTGAGGTATAGATCTAAGTTCTGTTCTTTTTTCACATTGATATCCTATTGTAGCACCATGTTGCCCAGGCTGGATTACAGTGGTTATTCACAGGTGTGCTCATAGTGCACTGTAGCCTTGAACTCCTGGACTCAAGTAATCCTACCTCAGCCTCCTGAGTAGCTGGGCCTACAGGCCTGAGCCCCTGTGCCCAGCTTGTAGCACCATTTTTTGAAAATAATTCATTCTCCACTGAATTGCCTTTGTACCACTGTTGCGAATCAGATGTCCATATATGTGTAGGTCTGTTTCTAGATTCTATTCCATTCCATTGATCTGTTTGTCTGTCTTGACGCCATTAAGGCACTGACTTAATTACTCTTATTCCCTAGTGTGTTGTAGTGATACAGTGTTAGTCCCCAACTTTGTTTTTTGTCAAGGTATCTTGGCTATTCTGGGTCCTTTACATTTCCATATGAATTTTAGAATCAGATTTTCAGCTTCTACAAAACACCTCTTGGGATTTTGATAGGATTGCATTTAATCTATAGATATTTGGTGGAGAATTGATAACCATATAGTTTTTTGACCCATGAGGAAGAGAGGCTGAGAATTAAAAGAACAACTTTTTTAATATTCAGGAAAGGAAAAGACTGTTCTTGTTTGGGATTTGGGACTTTGGGCAAAGAACAGTCTTTTCCTTTGCTGAATATAAAAAATAAATTCTTTTAATTCTCAGCCCCACTTCCTCACCTTTTTTTTCTTCCCGTAATTAAACTTACTGGAGAGACTGTGAGGAATTGTTCAGATCTTTATTTGTGGAGATATGATTTTTTTTTTTAAGCCAGCGTTACCATTTAAGTTATTTAAGCGCCTGTTACTAGGCAGAAAAATAGCTCTATGAATTTTTGTAATTTATTGGAAAAAGCTAAGTACAGGACATTTAGGGTGTCCTGTCAAAGTCAATACAGGACAAAATCCTTTAATATAGCACATACCCTGTGTATACAGAATGCCAGGCAACCTTAATCACCGTTATTTTGGTTGCTAAATGAATCTGTCCTAAAAGGTCCCACGCACGTCGTAAGTCCTAGGAAGGGAGAGGGCTAAAAGGGCAGGAAACCATGGTTTACCTGAAGGCTGCCCAGCCCAGAACCCAAGCAGCGTCCTTGGTTTGGGCTTCTTAGAGATGACACACAGGCACTATTCTCCCACACCTGCACAGCCTCAGGTGACCCGCGGAGTAAAGACGGCCGGCAGCTGAGGGGCTGTGCGTTGACTGGGACCCTACCTGTGCCTAGAGGCAGAAGTCTGGGTAGAGCCAGGCTGCATCAGTGCTGTGTCTCCCCAGCCCGAAGTTGTACCAACGGCTGTCGCAGGAGGCAGCACGAGCTGAGAGAGCGCCCCAACCCAAAGGCCGCCGTAGCAGCCCGCCGCTTCCGCCCGGTGGGGCGAGTCACGTGGGGCCGGGCCGCGGGGACCACCGAGATGGGCGGCCTCCGGGGGTCCTAGAGGGACCCTGGTCGCGCGCCCGCCCTTCCGGATCGGCGTTCGGAGAGGAAGATCGTGGGTATCAGCAAGTTCTACGTGCTAGGTCCGCGCGGTGCCGGGTTCCTCGCCGTGTCTGGCGGCTGGGCAGCCTCCCTTCCCCTAAACGTTATCCTAATGGCGGCCCGCCCCTCCCTCGCCCGGAGCTTGGAAATCTGGGCCTCGCCGAAGCCGCCCGAGGTGGCTGCGCGGCCTTCTAGAGCCCAGGTCCAGCCCCTTGCCAACGCTGCGTGATCTTCTTTTTGCCCTAAAGAAATTGTCGCGACAGTCTCCTGCGCCCGGTACTGACGTTTCTGATGTTTGGGGTCTCCTGCTTTCCTGGGCGCAGTGTTTGTTAAGACTCCTTTTGGGTTGAGTCTCCGGTCGGCGTCACCCACTGAGACACTGAGTATTTTACTCTCAGTACGCATTCAGCTACCTCTGTTTCTCCTCTCCAGAGACACTCATTTTAGGGTCAATGCTATGGTCCCTGTAAGCTTTCTGTCAAAACTCTTCCCATTTGTACAGACCCAACACCTTAGGGACAGGGTACTTTTATCCCTCAATCTCCTCTGTTTGAACGTGATCAGAATGTCCTTGGGGCTGAGCAGGCAGAACAATTACAAAGGAGACCTGGTGGGCGGCGGGGAGGCTGTCAGTGTGAGAACAACCAGAGGGTGCCTAAGGAGTCTCCGTCCAGTGCAGGAAATGTGGACACTGGGAGGTTGCTGTGGGTGATGTGGGGCAGGGTCCATGGCACTTATGGCTCTTCTTCTGTTATCTCCTAAGGATCTTGCTTTTCCAAACCCAGAAGCCAGTGCATGAAGCCAGCGGACATCAGCCATGCTCCAAACAAGTTGGCCTCAGGTGAGCTGAGCTTCCTTTCAGTCTTTTTTTACTTACATTGGCTAATAGGAAAGGCCGAAGGAGGCCTAACTTGACCAGGCTGTGGTTTCTCCTTTGAGTCTATCCCTAGGGTTATGGCTGATGTAAGTATATGGTAGGGGAAACAAAAGTTTTGTGTATGGAGAGTGGTGGCCTTGGATGTGTAGATTTAAGTGCAAGAAAGGGAGCCCAAGCCAAGAAAGGATTCCTGAATGTGGAAATCCAGATCATGTTCTAAAAATGAAAGTCACCTGCTGAAATCAGAGAAATTCTTCACTGAAGAGATTGTCCTGCAAACTGTGGATGTATCCCCGCGAGACCAACATTGTTCTTTCAATATATGTGTTCTAAATGCTAGATGCAAAGGCCCTGAAGTGAGGGAGAAAGCTGGGTATACTCTAGAAACAGGAAGAGGTCAGAGAAAGTGGTTCAGTATGAGGTGGGAGAAGTAAGCACAGGTATTGTAGGTCATGGTGAAGACTTTGGTTTCTGTTCTAGATCAGTGGGAAGGCACTGAAAAGTTTTAAGCAGGGGGTGACATGATTGGATTTATATTAACATATTAAAAAGATTTTTCCAGCCTGGCAAATTGTTAGGGAAGGGTGTGAGTCAATTAAGAGAATATTGCAGTCCAGGTAAGATATTAAGTATTCTTTTAATTATTTATCTTTTATAGTCTTTATTATTTAGAACAGTTTTAGGTGCAAAGCAAAATTGAGTGGAAGGTACAGAGATTTCTCATACACTCCTTGCCCCTACATACTCATCTACAAATTCTGATACAAGTTCAGATACAAGTCCTGGTATCAACACTATGCCAGTGTCTTTAAAAGAATGGAGATGCTTTCCGTCTTTCCATATTCTTTGATATGTCCTAAATAGCACATGAGGCTTTGATTTTGAAATAACTCACCCCTGAAATAATTTAAAACTGGCACTTTTTAAAAAAATAGATTTTATTTTTAGAGCAGTTTTAGCTTCATAGCAAAAGTGGGCAGAAAGCACAAAGAGTTCCTTCCCATATACCTCCTGCCATCACACAATGCACGGCCTCCCCCACTGTGAAGATCGTGCACTATCGTGGTGCATTTATTACAAGCAATGAACCTATGTTGACATGTCATCATCATCCAAAGTCCATAGTTTACATTAGGGTTCTCTCTTGGTGTTGTCCATTCTACGGGTTTGGACAAATGTGTAATGATGTGTATGCACCATTATGGTACCACACAGAATAGTTTCACTGCCCTAAAAATCCTTGTGCTCCTCCTATTCTTCCCTCCCTCTTTCCCTCCCCCTTAACTCCTGACAACCATAGCTTGATTTTTTAACTCTGTCCATAGTTTTGCCTTTACCAGAATGCCATAATAGCTGGAATCACACAGTGTGTAGCTTTTTCAGATTGGCTTCTTTTAATATGCATTCAAGTTTCCTTCATGTCTTTTCATGGTTTGATAGCTCATTTTGTTTTAGCGCTGAATAATATTCCATTACTACGTAGATGTACCACAGTTTATCCATTCTGTCCATACTGAAGGACATCTTGGTTGCTTCCAAGTTTTGGCACTGAACTGCTATAAATGTCCATGTGCAGGTTTTTGGGCAGATAAAAGTTTTCAGTTCCTTTGGTTAAATACCAAAGAGCATGATTGCTGGATTGTATGGTAAGAGTACGTTTAGTTTTGTAAGAAATTGCCCCAAACTGTCTTTCAGAGTGGCTGTACCATTTTGTATTCCTGCCAGCAATGAATGAGAGTTCCTGTTGCTCCACATCCTGGCTCACATTTGATGTTGTCAGTGTTTTGGATTTTGGCCATTCTAATAAGTGTGTAGTGGTAGCTGGTTGTTTTTATTTGCAATTCCCTATGACATAGAACAGCATCTTTTCAGATGCCTATTTGCCATCTGTATATTCTTTGTTGAGGTGTCTGTTCAGGTCTTTTGCCCATTTTTTAATTGGGTTGTTTGTAGAGTTCTTTGTATATTTTGGATAACAGTGCTTTATCAGATATGTCTCCAACAAGTATTTTCTCCCAGTATAGTTTAATTCTCCCTCATCTTTTTTTTTTGTTTTTTTTCTTAAACATTGTTAGCTAGTCTTTCACATATACTTTTTCAGATGGTTTGAAATGATCTCCTACCCCTGCAAAAATCTCATGGATTTTTTTGCTGGTGGTGGAAGGGTGGATTTTACTGAATTCATAGGTAAAGTTGGAGATAATTGACTTCTTTACAAATTTGATTCTTCTCATTCAGAAACTGCATGTTCCAATATATTCAGTTCTTTTTTTGTGTATCTTAGTAAACATTTAGTTTTCTTCCATTTTGGTTTTACACATTTCTGTTAGGTCTATTCTTAGCTATTTTTGTATGAATGACATCTTATTTTCTCTCATTATATTTTCCAATTGTTTGTGATAGTATTTAGGAAAGCTAATAATTTTGGTTTACTTCTTCTATATCTAGATAACTTAGTGAATTGTTTTGTCTGTTCTAAATGTTTTCAATTTATTTTCTTGGCTCTTAGATATCTTTGGGCAGATAGTTATTTCATCTGCAAGCAAAGATATTTATGTTCATTCCTTTCCTATGTTTATGCTCTTTTTCTTGTCTTTTGCAGAAAGTAGAACCTCAGCTTATGGTAAATTATGAGCCATCAACTTTAATGGATATGCTTTGGCATTTCGTTGTTAAGGTGGTGTTTGCTGTTGGTTTCTCACCTGCCTCATAAATTTAAAAAAAAATTTGTTTACAGTCAAACCATTTTATAAATTAATTCTTTTAGCAAATGTGTATTAAGCATCTAATACATGTCAGGCACTGTACTGTGTGCTAGTAAACCAGTCATGAGCAAAACAGAATCCTTGCCTCATGGATTTACATTCTGGAAGGAGGTAGGCAGTGTGCAGTAATACACACTGATGAGTAATACTGTGGAGAAAAATAAAATGTGGTGAGGTACATAGGGACCATCCACCGAAAGAACAAAAAGATATCCAAAACCCAACTGCCTTAAAACAGTCCATTTTTCCTTTCATATTATGCATTTTTTTAAGACTCATGAAACTTGCGGACATTTGATGGCAAGCCACAAGGACAGTTTGGGGAGGAAGGGATTGATGGTGGTAGGCTAGGAGAAGAAAGTTGTGAGAGAAGCTCTGGAGATGTTAGGGAGTGAGGCTGGACTTGCTGTAAGAGGAAGTGACATTTGGTTTTACCTGTGAGCCTGTGGCTGCTGTCTCTAGAAGCCCTTAATGCTTGTTGTTGAAGCAGTAATCACACGACAACATGATTCAGTCTGCTGTTTGGATTTTTGGCTCACACTATTTTGGGGGGCCCTCTAGACCTCATCATTGCCCAACTTAAAGGCTAGCTCTCCCTTTAGGAGTAACCGAATTTGGTCTTTTCTTTTCAGTATCTCCTTTAGATCTGAGTTCCCAAGTTGCTCTTGTTTTGAAGGGACCCCTCTCGTAAGGACCTATGTGTAGAGCCAGTGGAACTGCTATGAGCTGTTTTAGTTGCCAGAATTCATCTTTGGTGTATGTGTCTTCCCTCCTTCCTTTAAGAGCATTTGTAGCCGCATTGCCTTCTCCCTGTTCCCCTGTGCTGACTCTAGGACACAGGCTGCTTTAGGGGTTACTAGGAGTCAGGATGTGACATGCTAGAGTTGGGTGGTTGCTTGTAGCCCCTGTTGGTAAGTAATTTCATTTTCTGTGGCTGAAAAGAACATGGCTGACTGCATAGTGTAGTGAGAATCTCCTGGGAGGTGGAAGCATCTGTGGGGGCATCAAGGCAAGAAGGCGCACAAGTCATGAAACGCCCCCTCCAAGGAGAGAACCTAGTCTCTGTGGTCTGCTGCACTATCCTGACTGTAGAAGCAGAGAAAGTAGCCAGCAGACACCATCTCGAGTGCTCTGGGGCCTCATGGATTCAGATTCCGAGGCTGTGGTTTCCAGCATGGTGTGCACAGTTTTGAAAGAGCTGACCACCAATCTAAGTTGAGGGAAGGGTCCCATGTGGCCTGGAGGCAGTATGGTTAAGATGGATTAAATGGTGATTTGGGGAGCTGGAGAGTTTGAGAAGCTGTTCGCCAGAGATGGGGCAGCACCAAGTTATGATGAAGTTCAGGGATTAGCCATGTTTCTGGAGAAGTTTGTAAGCCCAGTATGGGAGACAGCTTGGTATGTGAATGGAGCCCAGGTTTGTTGGACAGATCTGAGTTGAAGTCCCAACTCTACCACTTTCTGGCTGTGTAATCTCTGGCAAAGTAATTAGTCTTCTTTTTTTTTTTTTTGAGACAGGATCTTGCTCTGTCACCCAGGTTGGAGTGCAGTGGTGTGATCACAGCTTACTGAATTCCTGGGCTCAAGTGATCTTCCTGCCTCAGCTTCTTGAGTAGTTGGGACAACAGGCATGCTGGCTAATTTTTTAATTTTTATTTTTTGTAGAGACAAGATCTTACTATGTTGCCCAGGCTGGTTTCAATCCTCCTGCCTTGGTCTCCCAAAGCTCTGGGCTTATGGGCATGAGCCACTGTGCTTGGCCCAATTAATCTTTTGAGCCTTAGTTGTATCACTTGAAAAATAGGAGTAATAATTCCTATTTCACATGTGTGTTGTAATGATTCAGTGAAATACAAGATTTAAAATTTCCCCCTAAGAGCCTGGTGCACAGGGGCTAATCTACAAATATTGGTTGCCTTCACTCTTGGGAAGATGGAGATGGCCCCAGGGGAAGTCAGAGAGGGGCATACCTAGTGAAGAAGACAGCCTTGGTGGGTGTGATGGAGTTCAGAAGACTGGGGGATGGA